>JAMZAV010000958.1:0-285478 GCA_024449915.1 Sweltsa coloradensis
TTTTTTCTTTTTCTTTTTTCTTTTTTCTTTTTTCTTTTTTCTTTTTTTCTTTTTTCTTTTTTTTCTTTTTCTTTCTTTCTTTCTTTTCTTTTCTTTTCTTTTCTTTTCTTTTCTTTTCTTTTCTTTTTTCACCACTTTTTCATATTTGATTTATTAATTAATTGCATTCAACATCATTTTTATTTGTTACCAAAATTGTTGTGTTATAATGCATTATTGTTGTAATATTACTATTTCAAATATTTACTTACATGTAGTTCATTGTTGTATCTGCATTTATATAATTATGTAATAAGATTTATTTAGTTGTCCTCCTTTGTAAATCAGTTTTTATAACTGAATAGGATAGACGTTAAATCTAGGGCGACGGTCGTTCAACTCTGGTAGGAGTAAACAGGGTCGAGTTAGTCATCGCCTTCTAGCAGTCGCGTGCGCTTGGCTGCGGGCGAACGACCGTCGCCCTAGATCTGCACACGCCGTCCCGAAAGATTTACAATCTTGAAACTCGGTATATGACCTGATATGTGGTCCATGACATACCAAAAAAAAAAAAAACAGCCCTATTCGATAACCCGTTCTGTGTTAAAAAAAGTGCGTAAATATCCGCCTGGCTGGTTGGTTGGTTGGTTGGGGGGGGGGGGGGGGGGAGTGGATTCTGCCAGAGAGGAATAAGAGCCTACAGAGAAAACGGTACATCTTAGAATTATGAAACTTGGACCATACTTAGATGTACCTCAGACTCACAAACTTCCGCCGAGAGACAAGCAATATTCCACCCCCAACCCCCCCTAAATCATCCCCTAAAATTAAAATAATTCATAGCTCTAACCCAAAATTGAATTTTTAGTCAAATTAGTTATTAAAATTATGTTCTTATGTTTTTTAACCCAATCGGTCTATTCTCATTATATAAACCACATTTTTTCAACCCCCATCCCTAATAGTTTATATTATTTTGACCTTGATTTCCAGCATTCTCCACGAAGGCACCTAATGAGTTATCATCATGAAATTTGACATGATGGTACATAATAATATGAAAAATAATCCACCGAGAGGCAATTAAGCGATATTCCACCCCCAACACCCCCTAAAACTGGAATAATTCATAGCTCTAATCTAAAATTGATGTTTTATTCAAATTAGTTATTAAAATTATGTTTTAATGTGTTTTAACCCAATCGGCCTATTCTCATTTCCTAAACCACATTTTTTCAACCCCCATCCCTAATAGTTTATATTATTTTAACCTTGATTTCCAGCATTCACCATGAAGGCACCTAATGAGTTATCAGCATGAAATTTGGCATGATGGTACATACTAATATGAAAAATCATTCGCCGAGAGGCAAGCGATATTCCACCCCAACACCCCCTAAATCATCCCCTAAAATTGGAATAATTGATAACTCTAAACCAAAATTGAATTTTTATTCAAGTTATTAAATTATGTTTTAATCTGCTTTACCCAATCGGCCTATTCTCATTTCCTTTATCACATTTTTTCAACCCCCATCCCTTATAGTTTATATTATTTTTACCTTGATTTCCAGCATTCACCATGAAGGCACCTAATGAGTTATCAGCATGGAATTTGGCATGATGTTACATACTAATATGAAAAATAATTAGTCGCGATGCAAGTGATATTTCACCCCCAACATCCCCTAAATCATCCCCTAAAATTGGAATAATTCATAGCTCTAACCCAAAATTGTATTTTTTTCAAATTAGTAAATTATGTTTTAATGTGTTTTAACCCAATAAGCCTATTCTCATTTCCTAAACAACACTTTTTCAACCCCCATCCCTAATAGTTTATATTATTTTTACCTTGATTTCCAGCATTCACCATAAAGGTACCGAATGAGTTATCAGCATGAAATTTGGCATGGTGGTACATAATAATAATATGAAACATAATAATACGTCAGGAGACAAGCGATATTTCACCCCCAACTGTTCCCTACCACTCTTTACTTTGGGAAAAACGTTATGTTGTATTTATTACAATTTTTAATATTTTAATTGCTGGATAAAATTATGCGTCAATGTGTTATATTCCGGTCAACAAATCATTCACACAAAAACCCAAGACGACATTTACCATATTAAATTTAATAAAAACATTGCATATTGCCAACTAGGCCTACAGATTGTAAACAAAAAAAAGATGGTAGCTTTTGTTTCTAGACAATCTGTTTTAAAGGCACTGTATTCACCTTTACACGTTTTTCTCATATTTTAAGCCTTGATATGAAACAAACAACAAAAAGATGTGATATCCCCCCAAAATACAAAAATTTGTAAAAAAAAAAACGGCAGCTAAGCTCTCCTTCCAAAGTCTTCGGCTGTGAATGCTGTGAGATATAGAAGTTGAGCCAAGCATTTCATTCTTTCTCCCTATAGTTTCGCATTGAAAAGAAGTAAGATCATTTCGCCTGTTGACGAGCGCCAAGCCAACCATTTTGTGGTAAAAAAAGTTAAAATTTTAAACTCAAAACCATAAAAAAAAATTACTTGGCTATTGATTTTGGTACGAGGACTCTAAAAAGTCAATGGCCAAGTAATTTTTTTATGATTTTGAGTTTAAAATTTTTAACTTTTTTTACCACGAAAATGGTTGGCTTGGCGCTCGTCAACAGGCGAAATGATCTTACTTCTTTTCAATGCGAAACTAGGGAGAAAGAATGAAATGCTTGGCTCAACTTCTATATCTCACAGCATTCACAGCCGAAGACTTTGGAAGGAGAGCTTGGCTGCCGTTTTTTTTTTTGCAAATTTTTGTATTTTACATAATACACAAAAGGGGGAGCGATACTACTCAATGAACAAATCGCTGAATAATAATACAAAAATTAAATAAATATACGATTGTTGAAATGTTTGGTGGAGGTGCCGGGTTCAATTTTCAAACTTTCCGGGAGGGGGTTAGCCACTCCCCCTTTCTCCCAGGTCATCAAAAACATTCTATATCATCCTTCTTGAAGGGCATTGCCAACATAAACACGCATGTCAATCGGAGATAGGTTTTTATCGTGAGACGTGATACACGCACGGACGGACGGACGCACAGACGGACACACGGACAGACGGACACACGGACAGACAGACAGACGGACAGACGGACAGACGGACAGACGGACAGAGGCGGACGACAGACGGACAGACGGACAGACGGACAGACGGACAGACGGACAGACGGACAGACGGACAGACGGACAGACGGACAGACGGACAGACGGACAGACGGACGGACGGACAGAATAGACACGCTTATGGTAGATTCACTCACTAATTACAGATTACTGTAACAATTGTCTCTAAATGCGTATCTGCGAGTTGTATTACGCAAACCTCTCATAATATAATTCACACAGTGATAACCTAATCTATGTCTGCCGGTTATCTGGTTCCGATCTTGAAAGTGTAGATTTTTTCCAATTCACGTCACTCCCAAATATCTCTACGTCTTACCTATTTGTCATCAAAAATCATATATCCTCCAAATAACTTAATAACTTGTTCCTCGCTTCTAGGTATCTTAAGCAGCTCGAAAGTAGTAGGCCTTTTAGAGTTTTAACCGAAACAAGTACCTTTTGTTTCTGAACATTACTATAAAGTATAGGGAGGGCTAAATTTCCCCCTAACCGCAAAAAAATATATTATTTGTACCACTTCCAGATGAAGTATTGAATGCTGCTGGATTGACTTTGAGTGAGGGGTGTGCATATAGAATGAACCGTTATGTGGTGAATAATGAGCGAAATTATAATAATGTTTTATTAACGAATAGAGGTAATGCAAAGTGTATATTGTGGTTAAAAGTAAATAGACAATACGAACATAACGTGTACTATAACTATAAACTGTATTTAATCTGAATACAAGGTTTTTAAGCAAGTCCCCTTTGAGGACATAGTTATTGAATGTTAGCAATTGTCGTAAAAATTTTCCCCGAAATGGGGATCGAACCCAGAACCTACGGCTTTTCGAACAGATGGTCTACCAACTGATCTATCGGGGCCTTAGACAAACCTTTACCTATATGTTGTGATTGTTGAGAGCTATGATATAAATCCAACACAACACTGCCTTGTTGCTGTCATTACTGAAAGATAACATAGTTTTGAGTCATTTCTCGTCTCCCATGAGTTGGGACAAAATTTTACGACAAAAATGTTATCATTCAATAAGTATTTAATCTTTTTGTTGTTTTCACTTTCTATTCTAATATACAAATAACTTTCGAAGGTGTAATATATTATTAACGAGCGAATATTTCATATGAACATCCGTATGTGTAGCATGGCTCTTTCAACAAGGATGATACAGAATGTTTCTGGGGACCCTGGGAGTCAGAGGGGAGTAACCCTACCCCAGAAACTTTGAAAGTTCGTGACCCGTCACCTCCACCATTTCGACCAAGCATCGAACATGTTTAATGGGAGGCTGACCCAAGCGCCGCCACGAAAAAGATTAGGCCTATAACGCAGCTTCAGTACGAATTATGTTATTTTGTATTCTTCTTCGACGATCTGTTGAGAACTTCGGGGCTAAGACTGACCACAGAACGACACGAAACTGGAAAGAACGAAATTTAAATGAAGCCCGACAATACTTAACCCATATTGAAATTTAGCACTGATAGGAGGGATTTTTTAAATTTCTCGAGTACACTTCAGTGTGACACTTATAACACTTGAGTGTAACACCTATAACACTTGAGTGTAACACCTATAACACTTGAGTGTAACACCTGTTACACTTGAGTGTGACACCTGTAACACTTGAGTGTGACACCTATAACACTTAAGTGTAACACCTATAACACTTGAGTGTAACACCTGTTACACTTGAGTGTGACATTTTCTTCCCCATATACCTTAGGCCCCCTATAGCCTATCATAGGCTAGAGTGGAGCATTATGGCCTTACAGTTGATGCGCCCTTACACCAACTACACTTAAAACCCCTATTATTTATACCAATATAAATATCAATTTTAAATGCAAATGTTCCCGGGTACTCAACACATGACTAGCTCACTTGTCTAACAACGAATTTGGTGTTTCCCTAGTCTAGTTGGCTAAGGCGATATTATATCCAAAATGTGGGAGACCTGGGTTCAAACCCCCGGTCGGAAAAGATTTTTTATTTCTGGATTGTATTTAAAAAATTATAAAACATGTTTTGAAATGCATACAATACTATGGAAAACATAGCCAGTACGAAATACGAGTAAAGATTGCAAGGTTTACTCAATGTCCCAGCAGAATTTAGGGGAACCTTGGTCGTTCCATAATTATTTGATATACCTTTATCACTGCTATGCATGTGATCACGGCCTACCAAAAATTATTTGATAAAAATGACTTCTTCAAGAAAAAGCATTGTTGTTAAAATGAAACCTACACATTCCAAGCATATTTTTCAATTTATTATTTCTTGTGGGTTTAAAATCGAAATGGATTGCGCTCATTTTGTTGGCAGTTCTAAGTTACCTGGTCGCGGATGTCTGTTTAAAATTTCAGCTCGATCTATTTGACCGTTTGGCCGTATGAGCCCGGAAAACAAACAGACAAACAGACAAACAGATACACAGATACACAGACAAACAGAATTAATCACGACAAGGCCCGATCGAGTAGCGTTATAAAATCCTCATTCGCATCGCTCACTCGTCTAATAATAATTTCTTTAAATTGGATTTGAAATGTATATCATTCCATCTGAGTTTGCGAAGGCTGTAGAGACAAGCCCACCAAGAACTCAACTCTTGTTATTCGTTGCTCAGAAAATTGAAAGATTGAGCATTTTTTACTACTTCACAAAGCTGAGTGTTCCTTCGTGGAGAAAAACAAAGTATGATGTAAATGAGAGAACACTTCTTATATTTACCTGCTCTAGGTCTAGGGGATCCCATTTCAGATTGTCTACCGAAACGGAAATAAATAAAATAAGCAATAGGGAAGGCTCCCAATTTTAGATTTTAGCGCTGGTGTATAGAATCAGTATCACCGTAGTTCATAGCGATCCAAAGTAAATACTTTCTATATTCAACAGAAGTACAAAGCTTTACGTTTACTGTTTCCCGCGCTTTTATTCTAAAAAGACGTGTGACGTTATGAATATAATTGACCACGGTCTTCTATTATCACGAAGCCAATAAATTCACCGCTCGGCCATTCACCATCTCGTGTTGACATTAACTTTATTAATGTTTTCATAAAACCATTAATTGTTAAAAGTATACACAAATTTTCACAGATATTGTATCGTGTTATACAAATTATTGTTTATTAATATTTTTTTATCATACTAGAAACAAATTGTATTAAAAAAGGCTTCTTATAAGTATAAGATAATCAGCAAAAATGATGTGTTTTCAATGAGCACACAGTGATTGGTTGTAGGGCTATGACATATTACCCCGTTTTTCCCGCCATTATTACGTGTAAAACTTTAAGCTCACTTTTCTGACTAGAAATATTTTATAAACAATGTAAATATGATATTTATGTACTCATAAACTGGCCCTGAAATAGTAGAATAATAAAAAACTTATGAGTCTCCCCTATTGTGCCAACTCTGATGATAATAATAATCACAAAGACAAAACTGACTTATTTAACTACATAATTTTTTTACTTCCACACATAGATCACTGATACAAATTTTTCCATCGATCACTATTAATTTCGACCACCTTTTAGTTAAACTGTGTTGTCAATGGTCGAACAAAGTTCAGACGTGGTTAGTTCACGATCAAGGCATTTCATATTCTCGATCACTCCATTTAACACCAGCTCCGCACTGGATACCGCATCGTCATCACCCTGTAGATAGTCTATAAGACATCCCTTGAACAACTTAAAGATTTCATACAACTTCAAAGACTTCTCCGATGTCACCTCTTCTTCGTAAGTTTTCTCTACCGCGAGGGCGATACTGGAGCATCTTCCAAGTTTGTCGATGTGCTCCTCGGACCTATTAGCAACTTCGCTTCTGGCGATATTGAAAACCACGTTGGCAAGATGGCGACCGTCCTCAACGCACACCTGTCCGAGTATGTTTGTCATCAAGTCCTGAGCTGTCGACAAGATCAAGCGGTGTCGCTCGTCCAGACACGAAGACGAGAGAGATGAAACCTCCCTCAAGCAACTGTTGATGCTGGGCATTTTGCGACACTCGTCTCTCACGTACAAGGAGAGTGTTCAAGAATTTCAAATCTGTTCCAATCCCTAGGTGCGCCTTCCTTGGTTAACGGCAAAACACAGTAGGGAAAGTGATCTCGAAGCAAGTCGTATAAAGGTGTATCGTCCTTGGATTTGATTGGACAAACTCTGGGTGATCCATCTTGTTTAGGGTCAAGATCCTTACAGAGCAACAGAGAGTCGTCTTGTGGATGGAAACATTGCAAGTTTTCGATGATCAAAGATAAAAGTGACTCAATACCGCGTTTTAGGTGTTGGTCTAATTCTGTTTTGGAATTAATGCATTCTTTAGCTTGTACAATTTCCCTATATAAGATATACATCTGAGAGAAATCGGAAATGCCCATTTTCGTTATGAGTTGAGCTCTTAATGCAAAGGTTGACAGGCAGTCGTTCAAAGGATCGGAATTATCATTCGGCTCGTGCATGTACGACCAGAACACATTGGTTATTACCTCTCCGTCCTGGGCGCACCCTATCCCCAATGTCATTCCTAAGAGTTGATGAAACACTTGATACATTCGATGTCGTGTGTCGTTCTGACACGCGCGCGATGTCAGAACAACGTCTCCGAGACACTCCCGGATCTGCGGCTGTTTCCCGCAGTAGCTCCTGAAGAACTCCTTGAGGACCTCGAGGGTCTCGGACTGATCATACAGCTGCAAGTCGGAGCCGGACGCTCCTAGGCAAGACATTCCCAGTCCGGCTATCTTCCTGTGCATCTCTTGTCCTTCCTCAAGTGTGACCGTGCATACCCTGTGTGGGGCTACTTCGCCCTCCCCATCGCCCAGAGTAGACCCGGCAACCGCCAGTAACGCAACCACTTGCACCACGATACGTTTCATACTTCCACACTCTCACTCTCTTACTTCTATCACTTACCAACACGTCTTCTATATGAATGCCTTGACACATAAACCGCATCTTATATTATACACAACGCGTTACAACACAAGACTTGTTGACGTATTTGTTGCACATCTTAGCAAGTTCAAATGTCGCTGATTTACCTTTCGTATTGGCCTCATTACTCATTAGCTGCTACAGCGAAAATTTATTGACGTAATTTTAATGTTTAATATTATTTTTAACTTTTAATTATCTGATTATTAGTTTAACGACGTGACTGCGCATATCTCAAACAATTTCATGTAACATCTTTAACTATCCATCAACTTTACATCTACGCTAATTATCACAGCAGCCACTTTTGTTCATTCAAATCCTGATAATTTTCAAATAATAAATAATGCCCACCATTCTCATTACTAGATCCCTAATATTTTCAGCCCAAATTCTATCCATGCATTTTACGACAATAGCCCGACTCACGTTTGTATAGTACAATATTTAATAAATTACCTGCATCGATTAAGTACTCCAATTCACTTGCACTCTTTAAATACAAATTAAAATCCCTTCTCCTAAATACATTGGTGATCATATTACAACTATATTTTAATATTTCATCTTCAACTTTTTTTAAATTTTCCTCATTTTCCTTCACTTGATTAACAACGTGTCCTAAAATACTGATTATTATTATCATTAAAAATTATAATTGTTCAATCAAGGGCTGGTTGTAGGCCTGGTATAGATATCTAGACAACAACTACAATGATGGTCGATACCTGATACAAAAGTTCATTTGAGTGCATAAAACTGCATGCAGGTCCGTATTAATGCATAGAATCAGGGGCGTAAGCAGGAAATTTTTTCCGGGGGGGGCGGGGCTTGGAAGAAAGACTCAGAGGGGTGGGCCCGGGATGCTCCCCCACAATATAGCGCTGCAGGCATTTTTTTTTAAATGCGTATTTTTTAAGTGTTTTTTTATGTGTTTAAGAAAACGTTAATAAGCTTTGCTGCACGAAAAAAAGAAAAATCAATAGACGAATTTAATTTTTTGCTTAAACCTATGATTTTCAGAATATAATATTTAAGCTGGGATATATAGAGGGGAGCCCAAGTCCCCCAGCCCCCCTGGATACGCCACTGCTTAGAATAAAGAGGGTGCAGCCATCAGGGGCGCCAAAATTTAAGGTACGCCGTGCCATCAAAGCTCTCAATTTGACGACAGTAAACTTCCCATTTTTATGAGAGTTGTGTAATGAAACTGTTTAACCTAACGTTTACGAGATAAATACCATCAGTAGGCATATGTTGTCAGTTACCATTAACATATCTTTCGAAGGGCAATACAGGCCTCAATGGTCTGAGTGACAAAATCAGTCGCACAAAATATGACCGGATAGAAGTGATGACAAAATTTTAAATAATTATAGCGCTGTTCTTATTATTTTGACAAACTACCAATCGCTACACGTATAAGCGCTAAGAAATTAATGATACCATGGTATATCTCAGCAAACATTGTCTACATATTGGGAGTGGTGATGTGTAACAGCGATACTAAAATTTAGTATTCCCCAGTTTGATCCCCGACACAGGCTATCCTGACTGAAAGTTTAATTTTCGGTTCTCCCTCAAAAAGTTAAGTTCATTTAAGTTTTAAATGTGTGCACTTCTCCCTCAAAAAGTTAAGTTCATTTAAGTTTTAAATGTGTGACTGTGTGTGTGGGGGGGGAGGGGGGGGGGGGTAGGGCGCATATTCTCACTGCGGGGGGACCAGCAAATGTTTCTATAAGCCACTATTGCGTTTTTGTGGGTTGTGCTCCTTGTAGGCCAAAGCTTAGGTCAGTGGTTTAATTCAAGAATTATTTTTGGGTATACGCTCTTTCTTGGGTGTAGTACATGATTTTGTACAATGTGGGGTTTAGGGGGGAGGACCCCCACCCCCGACCATGCAGGACTTAGACCCCGATTTTTTCAATTCTTCGAGTGAGATTGCATTATTTGTTTGAACGAGTTTTGGCCATAAACATTTGTTAGTGCTGACTGGTTTGGTGGATTGTTGAGATTACGAAATATTATGCTCCGTGACTTGACATTGGATTACCTCATTTTTACCATACACGATACCTACAGCGCTTCAGGCTTTCAGTGTATACCCTGTTTGGTTTTAGGTTTCAACGGAGGGGTATATCTATTTTGGGTATACGCTGTTTTTTTTTGCAATTATTACACGTATCACTGCTCCTGGCAATTATCTCTAAATATATCCAAGGTGTTGTTTTGATTGTATACATCATTTCATTGCGCAAAGTCGTATGAGGTGATATTATTATTTTGTTCATTAATATTGCTCGGTTTTGGACAGTGAAAATCAAACGCAAAATATAAATAAATACAGTTTACGAGACGTATCGAAATATTGGCGCATTCCAACATTTCTTATGGAAACAAACGATCCAAAATGCCATGAAAATGCTCAGATATTATTCCACCTTGTGACACATTATATTTATGACTTTAGGGATAGGACTCATTTCTCTATTTATTATTTGCACTTTCCTCTCTCCACAGTTCTGACAATGAGATATAATAAAACCGTATATGTTGTAATTGTTAAAAATTAATAACGTGCGTCTATATCAACGCAGATTACGAAATTAATAACTATTATTTATGTTTTCTCTGTATATAATATTGTAAACAAGTCTTATATTATGGTAGAGTACGTCAAGTGGACGAAAAAGAGTAAAATGCAGTAAAATAATGCTATCATGCTATGCTTTCTCGGATAGCGTGTAACAAAATATGTCACATAATACTTTCATTATAATTTTCTTTCTGAATGTCGATTTAACATCGTGTTTTGATTTTTTGCGTAAATATATTGTAAACGCCATTACATTCTAATCACTGGAGTGTGGAGGGAAAAAATAATTCATTTTTTTTCAAAATAAATGAAAAATATAATTTTTATTTGATAAACTTACCAATGAAGTCTTTGTTGACGACACTTTACTTGTCACTAGTCCAATTATTATAAATGTGTCCCACTCTGAAGTTTTAACACCTTCAAGTTTCTAAAAACAATAGTTCATCACTCACTTTCACATAATCACCACACAAATTCACAAATTATTTCGTATTTCTCCGGCCAAACTGAATGTTGTAATTCGACCTCCCGTGCACAGGTATCGAGTGCACACTTACTCTGATGGCTGAGTTGCTGTCACTTGGCACTTTTAAAAAGTGTGAGCCGCTGTCAAGTTGGTTTTTAACCCTCGTGGTGTGACGACGTCGTGTTCCTCCCCCTATAGTAGGTTCGCTCTAGGAGAAACCAAGCCCCCCCCCCCCCCCCCGCGCGTGTTGTAGCTCGGGGCCTGACGGGGGCAGACAGTCGATATAGTATTATATGACAGTGCTACATGGCTGGGAATGTAACATATCAACTTGCATTAAATTTATAACACTTGCATTTTTAGTTTGTACCATTTTGTAGCACCCGATTTTTATTTTTTACCCTCTTTCATTAATTATTGTGCCTTTACTTTTTACTTTTCACACGAGAAATTGGAAATAATTTAATTAATTACATAAATAAGATTAATATGGATTGAAATTTTAATGTCAATATTATAAAATGATAAAAATAAAAATTGAAAAGCATTTAAAAAAATCGCTCAAAGATAATATACATTCTTACTGATATATAGCATTATATGCACGTCATTTTCACCTGCCTTCTATACTGGATAAGTATCGACACAATGAGTGGGTTTGTTGGTGGAGGTGCCGGGTATAAAAGCTTATAAAACTAAAATTATATTTCTGATAGGACATTCAAATATCGTTGTTGGTGGAGGCACCGGGTATATTATTTTTGTAAAGTTAGGGTGAGGCCATTCATGGAAAATAACAAAATATATTCTCCATGGGTCGCCAAAACATTTTGTAACATTTCTATAGAAAAATTGAAATGTTTTTGTGGATTGTAAATAATGTGCTAAATAATGTAATTTTTGTAAACTGTGTTTTTAAGAAATTTGCTATGTTAATTTGGTTATGAAATGTTACTTTGTTAAGTACAAAATGTGTATGTATGTGTAAGTGAAAAATGAGCTATAATATACTAATAATATGATATTTTGTTTGTTGAAGGACAATGTCATCGAAACGCATGTTAATCGGACGTATACGTCATGTTCGGTTTTAATCGTGCTCGGATGCAGACCCCGACAGACGGACAGAACATATGATGCATGGGGGAGCTTCACCCCCTAATAGTCTTCCTACAATATCGGTAAGGGGTCTTTGTAAAGCTCTTCAACTTGTTGATCTCAAAAATATTATATATTTTTATGAGATGGACATATTTCAAGTTATCAATAATCACAATATGAAAAATAACATTTCATTTTGATGGGGACAACGCTGAGGTATGATATGAATACCACAACAGTTCTGTAAACCAATGCTCTCTCTTTGACGATTGCCTAATTAACATAAAAAATAAATTATATCATTCATAGAAACATATTTAAAAAATTTTGTAATATTGAACATAAACATTGGGCCTAACGTAGATATTTCCATAGAAGAAGAATTTCTTAATAAATCTAGTTGCATAAAAGATTATAAAGAAGCTCAATATGAGGGATTTTACTGTATCTCGCAGTACAATTGCATTGCGAACCTGGATGATTGAAAACACTCATAAAGATGTTTGTATATTCCCTACATAAAGAGTACATTAATATCATGGTGTGATGCATGTTTGACCACATGCAATCATATTATACCATGCACTTTCCACTGTTATATAAACACCAAATGCATATTCATACAGTCGAAGATCAATATTTTTTGTTAATCTGCCATTTGACCGATCACATTGATTATTATCATAGATAATAATATCTTCCCACCATTCACTCGATGATAATTGCATGCCATAGACCTACTGTTTTATAGCGACTTCTATACTAAGCGATGACTGCATTATTCAAGTGAAATTAAAAATCAAGGACATTTTCATATCGATTATGTGATGGACTATATAGGATTCGCACGAAATCAATCATTTTTTCGGTTTGAATGCGTTTTATGTGCAGTTTTATATACATGTCCATAACTAGGCTTGCAGATGCTGGCGTCGTTTATAGTATTGAATTATGACCAACCAGGAGGTCTATATAGCAATTTAGGAAACATTGGTTCGCATAGATCAACACTCAACAGTATACGTAATAAATAAATAATAAATAATAAATTTTTATTAGAGTTACCCACTCAGTTTATATCCATAAAACCGAAGGTTCTGGGCTCGAGTCCCAGTCGGGGAATGTATACGACAATTTCTCTTCAAAGAGGACGTATATAACATATATTTATGTATAACTCTATACACCCGCTTGTTATAGATCAGTTTATCGCCCCCAAACTTTTCTCTTTTTAAAATCAATCTGTGATTTACACCTTTCTACCATTTCATTACCTTCTGTTGCAATAACACTTTCTTAGATGAAGCGAATCGGTATATGATTCTGTCTGACTACCCATTATAAACGTATTTGGAAAGATCGCTGTCTCAACGGGGACCAAGGGCGGGAATCTTTCGAAATCTCTAAACTTACACAGGAAACATAATATTTGAGTGCAATCGTAAAAGTATACACTTCTCATAAAAATCATACTATAGAATGTATCGAATTTCCTCTGAACCTTCGCTCCCTACCAGACATACGTCTACTATGATACGTCTACTATGATACGTCTACTATGATACGTCTACTATGATATGTCTACTATGATACGTCTTCTATTATTTTGTTGATATTTTCAGGGAATCCCCGAGAAAACATTTTAGTTTTTATTTACAATAATACCCCAACCTCTCGCTCGCTAACAATACATCACTACGCCACTGGTCGCTATAAATTTCTCCTATAGAAAGTATCAGTTAGGTAAAACAATGATTGATAATTTCAAACCCCTCAGACAATTAATTATCACCTATCGTCTACCCCCACCGCACACATTCACAACCTCGTCCCTCGTTTCTGCGACGTTCTCCTTTGTATCTAAACCCGATCCGTCGCGTCTCCCGCGTCCTGCATGTACTCCACGTACATACTCGTTCAATGCCCCAGGCGTCTCTTACAATGAAACTAGTGTATGGTGTAATAATGTAGCAGTGCAGCCAATTGGGCGGCCGTATCGACGCGTCGCCCGGCGGTCTCGGCCAATAGCGGGACGCCCTCGACATCAATGGGTTATCATTGGCGAACAGGGGGACAGAACATCAAACGGGTTTCGTACATTTGGGGGCGGGGATCTCTCGACTTATTGTCATAAATTAATAGAGTAATCATTTTTGAAGGTAGGTTCAGGTTGTCCCAGATATGGTCTTCGTGTGGAATATCATCAAGTTTGTAAAACGTCAATAGTTGAAGGCTGTTCATATTTCAAAGACAAAACGTAAAATTGTATCACGTAAATAGATTGGACATTTGTGTGATATAATTATATAGATGATCAAAATAAATGATAATATGAATAGAAAAATTCATTTCAATAATAATTGGATGAGCGAAGCGAAGACTTCAATTTCACTGACCCCCCAAAAAATTTAGCCCGGGTGTTTTTTTTTTTTTTTTTTTTAAGGCCGGATATTTTGTGACATTGGGGGCCCCGAATCTTAACTACACCACGGTGGGGTACAACGAACAATATTTCAAATGGACTTTTACAGGTTTTATGGTATGTGTACTTTTTGAAAAGAAAAAGTTAAAATTTAAGACATTAAGCTAATGGTAGTACGAAATTTAAAAAAAGGTTTTAATATGAGTTTTTAGGTTTATAATAACAATTAACAATAGAAACTTGACAACAATCACCTACAATGCATTCAAAAGCACTTGCAAAGGAAAAGTGGTCCCACGCAAACTAAAAACTTACAAAAAAGCTCATCCATCAACGCGACTAAAAAAAGCGTTCGCGAAGCGGCCTAGTAATAAAATATAACCAAAATAAAACTGATACCACTTTTCTAATACGACCAAACATAAACCAGAAAAAAGTTTGCAAAGCATTATTTTTAGTTTATTTACGACATTGAATTTTATTTTTCTGTAAAATCATTTGAAATTGATTTAACTTTATTTTTTATTTTAGAAAAAAATTGATATTTGAATAATATTAAGTTTTCTATTCATTTTGCACAATTTTGATTAAATGAGAATTTCTATTGAATTATTTGCTTGGCATTTTTTTTAGATTTAATTTATTTTAGTTGGAAAGGGTTGGCTTTTATATACAAGTTTTTGTGTTTGTGGGATACTGTTTACGTACGATTTAGTCAACAACAATTTAAAATCAAATATGAAGATTATGACATACGTAAACTTAAAATCATTCCTATTATAAAACTTTCACATTTTTTTTAGTGACATTGACTAAATTGGCTTTGTATTATAGGCCTCCGCCTATGTGATGATTAGGGCTCGGATAACTATTTGCTTAAAATTGCCAAAATATGTACTTTATATTTGCTTAAAAAACATAAAAATGTGCTAAAAAACAAAAATATTTACTTAAAGATACAAAAAAAGTGCTAAAAAAATATTGTTTACGTACCATCAGTCTTCCCAGCACAATATGAGCATAAATTAATCAAATCATGTCAGGTGCAACATAATACCAGAAAGAAAAAAATAAGTTGGCACTAAAACAATTTTATTGTTGCTGGACCATATTCTAGCAGTTTGTAACAATGTCACTTTTTAATACCACCTTGGACTATATTGCAGTGTACCACAATCCACATTTTCAAATGTTCAAATTTAATTGAATGTCTGTTTTCGGCGAGCACATTTTTGTATTGCGAAAAACTTCGCTCTAAGTCACAAGATGTAACGGGTGCAAACATAAAATTCTCAATATCAGACAACAAAAACTCTTCCTCGTTGGGGCTAGGTGTCCATCACCTTTTAGAATAGCACTTATTGAACAAGTTTTTTGTAGGTACCCAATATTTTTAGACAGCACCGAGTTTAGTTTATACAATTTTGAAAATGGTTGAAAACAGTTCTTGATTTTATTAAAGTAAGAATAGTGGATTTTTTGTTTAAATATGTGATTATGGCAAGGATAAGAGAAATATGTATTTATTAACCAAATATAACAAAATATGCAAAAATATTTGATTAAAAAACCATATATTTGAGATCACAATCGAACAATTCGTGAAGAATTGATCATGGGCATATAGGTTTAGAGAACTTTATAAAAATATTTAAATACATAAGAATCCTAGCCCTAGTGATGATTGTGACGATGTCAACGACGATATGGGCATATTATATTTATTTATTGTAGGGATAGGAAACCAAACTATTAGCCCCTCTTCATGGCGTCTATAATTATAGGTATGAATGAATGAATATGAATGTCCCATCCAAGGGCTGTATAGATGAGATGAGTTTTAAGAAGGTGGCTCGTTGTTAGCGTCTCTGCTTCCAATGCAGAAGGTCCAGCATCCGATTCCCGCCAAAGTCAGAAGTTTATAACTTTTGATTTGGACTTATAAGTTCGTCAGTTTCTCGTCTTAGTAATTTGTTAACGGTGACTTTGGAGCCGTCCTAAGCAACGAGGCACATAATAAATTCAAAGTTTTTTTATAATTCCTGAGATTCTTAGAACAATTTGGACTTATCATGTTCTTGTAATAAATTAATATATTAAATTAAAGGTAAATCAATATGTTGGGTACTTTCAGTACCCTTCAGTTATCTTTTGAAGGGTACTGAAAGTACCCGAAATTGTTTTACCTTTAATTTAATATATTATTAAAAGAACATGATAAGTCCAAATATTGTTTATACTCATTAATTTAAAGTTGTTCTGAATCGGCTTTGTTGATTCTGGCGTTGATCCGTGGGTGTTCGCACTGTCCATATACCACTGATTGCTATATATATTTCCTTTTAAAAATATCGATTTTTTTTATTCAGAAAGTTTCAAATACAGCGAACCATTGAAAATTGAAACATAACAATAACAATAGAGAACTAATAACATACAATGATCACACAATACACATACATGAGAAACATGGTTGGTTATCGCTCACTCGTCGATTGCGTTGGGGCCTACAGGGTTGGCTTGGTCGCTTTGGTTTACTGTCCCCACTGAAAATCAGTTATATAACTGAGTATCGGTATAGACTCTAAATGCTAAATACAAATTCATTTATTTTATTTATTGTATTTCTGTGTTTGCTACACGAATGCATTGTGAATTTCGTCTGTATTTGTATCCTCTTTATAACCTCATCCAGAAATATGGCATACTTTATCACTTTGCTAAACGAATAATTCAATGTATAACATAAACAATTGTGAGGCTTCAGTAACCGTAATTGGAGGGGGGGGGGGGGGGACAAAGAGGGTAAAACATAACAACAAATTAAATTAAGTATTTATATTATATATTGTTCATTAGTTTAGTAGCTGTTTTAATTGTGGACAATATCACAAATAATGCGAACACTGTTTCCATTCTTACACTAGTTTGTACGACCCGGCACCTCCACCATGTGTAACCGACTTCACATATTAGTTTGGCTTGGCTTGTAATTGAAAATAAATATACTTGAATAAAATATATTTCTAATAATATAGATAATACACTTTATAATCTTTAATGTATTCTCAAACATTGGTAACGTTTTAATTTATTCAAGATATAAGTTAACAAGTAATATGATGAGATTATGGTGATATACGCATTAATAGGCATGTAGTTTTCATATGCATCATTCACTTTTGTAAATATTTTGGCCGTTGAATCAATTGGACAGAAAATATGAACATTGAAAAATCTGTGGGGGGGGGGGGGGTGGGTGATGATGAAATGTGTGTTGTGTAGAGACCTACATGACAAGTTTCATTTAAAAAAGCAGCGGTATAAGGTGATAATAAATTCAACCAAAAGGTTATGCACGCAATACCTCAATCTATAAACAAATTTACTATGCATATCTGCAAGCTTAATGCTGTGATCATGTCCAAAGTTTTTTTTATGTTCCTAATCCTGTATACATATTATAACATGTTCACTTCATATCAATGATTAGTTTCACGACGAAGAGATAATTGTGTTTTGTTTGTACATTATTCTGGTAATGAGACTAATACGAGGCCGCAACCAAACTCGGTCAGATATAACAGTTAATAAGAACACACCATGCGAGTGATTCTAATCATCACTCAAGTTTTATATAAATAATACTTTCATAACTCTCTGACAACTATAGACTAAAGGATTTAATATTTTTCAATAAATTGGTAAATCAGCAATGATTTTTGTGTACCTTGCATTTATTTATAATAATGTGTTACATTATTTCATTGACCAATTTGAGATAGAACCAATAAATAAATTGAGATTATTAAATTTCAATCAATATTAAATACTAGTTATAGACTAGTTCAAGTCAGCAATGAACAATATGCACATGAAGTGTATGGCTGGTTGGAGAAAGTAACGTTCAATTTCGTTCGTTGGTCCTGGGTTCGATTGCGGGTTCAGGCTACAGATACAAGGCAATTTTATTATATAAGTAACTTAATGTATATTTTGCCCTCTGCGAGTATTCAGTGGAAGTGAATATGAACACTCGAAAGCCACCGTTTTTCCTCATCTCAGACATCGGCGGTGGCTTATATGGTCGGGGCAAAGTTCCGAAGTGCATGACAACATTGGTTCGAATCTCTTAAAAACTGAATCAGGTATTTGTGATTAAAAATAGTAAACTTTCGTTTTTGTTATTCCATAAGCAGCGAATTGGCTATTTAAATTTAAAAGAAAAATAGAAAATTAGCTGAAAAGGTGTGTATACATATATCCCCTGAGATTGAGGGGAATTTTAGGATATGGATGAAGAGGATTGGAGCTGATGGAATCTTTATTTATTTGCGAAATAAATTTGCACATTTTAAACAATAGTTGCAAAATATATAAATTTGTCAAGATTTGCAAGGATGCAGTCACGGAGAAAAGTGAATTTATGTATAAGCAGTGCCCAAAGGTAGACGCACCATAAGCTTGGCCCTTCTAGTATCATAATGATTTTGAGTCTGTGGGGCATTGGCTATATCTTTTTACAAGTTTTTTTTAATATGTGTATATGTATGTTATGATTAGGCTTACAAGGTATAACTAGACATTCTTTTTGACAGTCTTACAGTCAGTTCAATCTTTAAGGAGATATGAGAAGAGTGGTATAGATTAGCACATAAATACAATATTTAATAATACATGCTCATAAAAATAGTTATAACGTAAAAAAACATTTTAGTGAGCTTCGGTCACACTTATCTGTCCGTGCGTGTGTCCCGTCTCACGATATGACCTCCGACACTATACCCTTCAACAAGGACGACACAAAATGTTTTTGTTTTTCCTTGTGCCTTTATTCAAAGGTGTCGACTCTTTCAACCCGGCACCTACACCAAAGTTATTAAAATTTTAATGAAAGTATTTTTTGTGTCCATAGACAGTTTGTTGATTAAGTAGCTTTTGCTCCCTATCTAGGTGCCCGTTAGGGCGCCGCAGCCAAGCCGCGGTGCGCTACACACTCAAGCACCTTATACACCAAGCAGAGTTGGGGTGATTTTGAGGTGTTACCCAGCCGTCATGTAACGTGATGTGAACTTGAAAACTATCACAATCGAGGGATTTAGGTACCTGACAACACATGCCAAATTTTATTGGGGTACGACCATTCCTTCTTGGTGAAAAAATGGCTTGAAACATGCTCAAAATCACTTTAAGGATGTTAGCTACTGCTACTGCTACTGCTACTGCTACTGCTACTGCTAACATCTAATTCGTCAGTTTCAATCGGCCCGCGATTCTGACCAGACGGGTGGGGCTACAATGTTCATATTTTACATGGACATTAAGGTTATAGTAATATAGTCTCTTTTGAAAAAAAAAGTTGAAAAAGTTTGCTGGAAGGCTTCCAAATAAAGGTTTTAAATAAGCCTTATACACTAGGCATACAATCAACAAGTAACCATAGTTACTTGACACTTGTTGACGGTAGGCGGGAAAGTGCGATACGTAAACAAATGGAGGACATTTTAAATTTTGCTTCTATGTGTGAAATGAGAAAAGTTGTCATTATACTCTCATAAACAAATCAGAAACCGTCCCTGACCTAGGCCCAGATGTAGAAAATTATTTATAATACAACAGTGTAGGTCTAAAGTTCCATTAGGCTATAGGACTAGATAAAATTATTACTTACATTACATGTTTGACAAGCCTAGCCAACCCTAGGCCAGCACAACATTGTTCTGACACACTTCCCGCACAAATAACTAGTTTTGATTACTAAAAGCCTAATGCAGATAAACAATAGTATGATTGTCCACCTAGGCTATACAAAAATGATCGGAAATAATACACATATTCTTTTCTTTTTAGCCATGTTGAGCCATGATCAAAGTCAGCGTGCTGCTACACACAATGTCGAAGCAAGGTGTCGAATATGAGCTTGCTCATCTGTTTGTTTACATAATTGCAACAATCAAATCATTTGATGCAACTCGTCTTTCGATTGGCCCGCGTTTATGAAGGCACTGCCATCTAGAATAAATATAGAACGTTTTCGAGCTCTTTGCTATACGCAAATCTTTTTAAAGTGTCTGGATTTCGTGAACCTCACCCCACGTGAATAACAGCAATACTCTTTCAACTCACAACCCATGACGTTTTCCACGATACCGTTCAAGAATACCAATTCCTTCGAAAACGAAAACGACTTCGTTTTCAAATTGCGTTTTCAACTCATCTCCCACGAACTCAAGAATTGGGGTCCAGTCCTTATACCGTCGTTATACCATGGTTATACCACCTATACCCAGGATGTACATGAATCCGGGTCTAGATATTTTACATCCTATTGTTATTGCTAATACCATAGAAATTAAATCAACTTTGATAAAATTATTATATTTTAACAAATAATTTTACAATGGAACTTGAAAAGTAATGAGATCACACACATAACAAAAACTTGTAGAAATACAGACAAACCATACAAACTAAAAAGAAATGAGATCTAAAAAAGGGCCAAGCACATCTACCCTTCCACATTTGCGCATTCTTAATTCATTAACGTACAGTGTCCCATAACAGCATCCTCGAAAAGCTTGGCAAAATAAAATTTGCATGTTATTACGTTTAAATTAATTAGAAAAAGAACTTGGTTGAACTATTACGTTTAAATTAATAATCGCAAATTCTATTTTGCCAAGCTTTTCGAGGATGCTGTTATGGGACACTGTACGTTTATGAATTAAGAATGCGCAAATGTGGAAGGGTAGATGAGCTTGGCCCTTTTTTTAGATCTCATTTCTTTTGAGTGTGTAAGGTTTGGCTGTATTTCTACAAGTTTTTGTTATGTGTGTTATTGGATCCTCCCGCAGCCGTGTATGATTACTTGCTAGTGGCCTCACGTTCTGGTTCACAGTTCAAGAGTCTTCGCCGAACCGATACTCGACCCAATGACAACGACCTTCTGATTCACCAGTGAGCCTCTTAGCCAATCAGTAATCGCGTTATAGTTATATGAATTTTGATTTATTTT
The DNA here is from genome assembly GCA_024449915.1 of Sweltsa coloradensis. Taxonomy (NCBI): domain Eukaryota; kingdom Metazoa; phylum Arthropoda; class Insecta; order Plecoptera; family Chloroperlidae; genus Sweltsa; species Sweltsa coloradensis. The sequence goes on from JAMZAV010000958.1 coordinate 21,723, forward strand.
ATGAATTAGTCACATACAGCATTTACTGCCATTTTAGAGTGACCAGTGATCAGTGATGTATGATGATGATGAAGAAGGGAGGAGGGGAAACCTGGTACCGGCACATAGCCCACTCCTGACGAAAAGTACCAAGGGGACCAACGGCTTAACGTCCCATCCGAAAGGACGGTGTAACCTTGACAGTCATAGGTTCCTCCACTAACCCGGACTGCCGAGCAGACGTCAAGGAGAACGAAGCCGTCACACAAGCTCTCGAACCCTCGTATACTCTAGCCAGCGGTATACGTGTGTTTCAGGGTAGAGCAAACTATCATGAATTGGGTAATAAATACAATATGAGCTGCTTATTATTACGTGTATGAGGTGACAGATAATATAGTATGCGTGGCCGAGTGGAGTGGCCGTCAGAGTGGCAACAGAACACTGCATAGACGTGTCTCGATCTGTCACTGCAGTCTCGCAGACACTTCGCCGCTCTCCATATCAACACTGATACAGACACTCGCTCGCCTGGTGCTTGAAGGTTCATCTTCATCATATCCTTCCCTGACGTTGTCATGTCTGAGAGGAGGTTGAACTAACGTGCAGTCTCGCAGACACTTCGCCGCTCTCCATATCAACACTGATACAGACACTCGCTCGCCTGGTGCTTGAAGGTTCATCTTCATCATATCCTTCCCTGACGTTGTCATGTCTGAGAGGAGGTTGAACGCAAGGAAGTGTTTCTAAGTGCATAGGGTCACCTACACTGCACGGATAGAAGTGGCCACCGGACACGGTGGCGTAGGAACCGGGGGGGGGGGCAGGGGGGCATTGCGCCCCCAAGTTTAGTCCAGGGGGGGGGCAAAACTAACGTGAGTTAAATATTAATCCCAGAATTTCCGTAGTAAAGATAAACATACACTTATACAATTCGACAGTCACATTAGTAAAGAAAATGAGGAAATAACAGCTGTAGTATGGTGAAAAACATTTTCGCCTTCGGCGAATAGACCTTCGGCGGCTGTGCATTCGCCCCAGACCCCAGCTTCCACCCACAAATTCTGCTGATGGATTTGACCCCCCCCCCCCAACTTTCTGAACGTTTCTATACGCGCCTTGACCTGACAAGTTTGAAGCTAGAGCACAGCCATTATCACAGGTATAGAGGTGGGCACCAGTACACATAGATGTAGCCAACAGCAGAAATAGAGGTGGACAAAAACCCGTAGCGTTTTCAAGCAGTACACTATACTTCAGGGAGTAACTTGTCAATTCCCACCCCCGAGAGTCCTGACAGGAGCCATTACCAAGGTAGTTAGTGTCATCAACATGAGGTTTTAGTATTTGAATGAAGGGCTCGTCAACCGTACGTCGGCACTCTGGCCTAGGGGATGTGGGGGGGGGGGGCAGACTCAACCACATGCAGGAGGGAGGTGAAGTGAAAGATGGTCGTCGTCGTCGTCGTCGTCGGGGATGGTCAAGCGGAGAATGTATTGCTCTTCACCAGGATTGGAGCGCAAATATCGTTGCTGTAAAGTGTAAACATTCGTTTACAGGTCCGAGTGCAGGAAGTTTACTTTTAGCTTTTGATATATTTAAAAAACGACTGAAAATACAAGACGGATACATATAAACTTATTTTTAAAATTATTAAGCTACACTCAAAACAAAAACACCATCGTTATAAAATACAAACCCTAGTGAAACAGTCATAAGAGTAATAAGTAAGTATCCCCACAAATACAAAAATTTGGAAGCGAAATGATCTTGCTTCTTTTCAAAGCGAAACTAGGGAGAAAAAATGAAAAGCTTGGCTCAACTTCTATACCTCACAGCATTCACAGCCGAAGACTTTTGAAGGAGAGCTTGGCTGCCTTTTTTTTTTTTTTTTTTTTTTTTTCAAATTTTTGTATTTGTGGGGATATTACATCTTTTTGTTGTTTTGTTGTTTGTTTCCTATCAAGGCGTGAATGATGGACTTTGATTAAATTTGTTAAGTTCAGAGTTGTTTTTTGAAATTTTTGGGCCCACGGTTTCCCCAAATTTGACCCCTTGTGTTTTAAGAGCTATAATGGTTCAGAGCATGTTTAATTTTAAACTTGTACAAATTACTACGCCTGAGAATTTCGCGTTTTCATTTTCATTTTGATTTTCCCCGGTCCCTATTGTCAGGTTTTGGTTCTGAAAGCTAAAGTGATTGCGCATGAGGGACAGCTAAGTGTGGCCCAAGTTTCAAAGTTTTGAGATGAACCGTTTTTCTCTGTAGGCCTATAGCGTCTTATTCATGAGAGTACGGAATTACCTAGCGTTTGATAATTTTGATTTTCTCCGGTACTCGTTACCCAATTTTGCTTTACATATTCAAAAGTGATAAAAAAAATGAGAGATATCAAAGGTATTCCACGTTTGAAACTTCTCAGTTGTTTTTTGACATTTTTGGGCCCACGGTCTCCCTAAATTTAGTCCCTTGTGTTTTGGCCGCTAGATATTTATAATGGTTAAGAGCATGTTTAATTTCAAGTTTGTACAAATTACCACGCCTTAGTAATTACGTGTTTTGATTATCATCCAAATTTTGATTTTCTCAGGTCCCTGTTACCCGATTTTGGTTTTGAAAGCAAAAGCACTGCGTCTGAGGTACATCTAAGTGTGGTCCAAGTTTCATAGTTCTAAGATTTACCGTTTTCTCTGTAGGGCTCAATTTAGCTCCGCGGCGAATTAACTAGCTAGCCAGCCAGCCGGAAGGTTTTAGACGATGTTGAGAGCCTTTTTTTTAACACAGAACGGGTTGTCGGATCGGGTTGATTTTTTTTGTATGGTCATGGACCACATACCAGGTCATATACCGAGTTTCAAGATTGTAACTCTTTCGGGGCGGCGTGTGCAGATAGCTGAAAACCCCCCAACTCGGGTATCTGTATACAGGGCCGCGAGTTCGTCGTCGCCTAAGCAGTCGCATGCGCTTGGCTGCGGGTGACGACCGTCGCCCTAAATTCAGTCATATTGGTAAACTGGTAAACTGTTCACCCGGACATCACCTCAATGCATAGTGTGAACGCGCTGCTAGTGACGGAGAGATATCGGCTTTCCAAGTGTCACGACTATACCGAGCTGGGTGAGAGCAAAGATGGAGCCATGACGTCAATAGAGGAGCGACACTGCCAGGGATCTCACTAGACTCGAGGCAGGGAAAGTTCAGATTAAATTATACTAGGAAGCTTCGCAAACGCTTTTTTTAGTCGCGTTGATGGATGAGCTTTTTTAAGTTTTTAGTTTGCGTGGGATATCTTTACTTTTGCAAGTGCTTTGTTTTGCTGCCTACGCATTGTAGGTGATTGTTGTCAAGTTTCTATTGTTACTTGTCAATTGTTATTATTTACTGTAAAAACTTATATTAAAAGCTTTATTTCTATGGATTCTGGCTAACTTTTTCAACTTTTTCTTTCAAAAGGTACTACATCACCATAACCTTATGTCCATGTATAATATGAACGTTGTAGCTCCACCCGTTTGGTCAGAATTGGTCCAAATGGCACGAAAATATCGCACAAAAAATCGAAAAAAATCGTAAAAGTACGATATTCACGAGAAATATTTCTTCGATTGTACCCAAAAACAATACACCTCTAAGTTCAGAGATTTCGAAGGTCCCCTACAATTTTCAAAAAGATCCGATATGCCGTTTGCCCGGTAGAGAGCGAACAAACAGACAAAAAATACAAACAAACAAAAAAAAAAACACCCGAGCTAAATTTTTGGGGTGTCAGTGAAATTGAAGTCTTCGCTTCTCTCATCCAATCATTTTCAGTTTCATCATCGAGAAAATGTTAGGGCTGTTCCACACTGTTTTTCTTAAAGGAAATTAACATAACTTGACGAAACTTGATCGTAACTTGACATAATTTGAACGTAACTTGACGTTACTTAACGTAACTGAACGTAACATGACGTAACTTAACGTAACTTAACGTAACTCACACTTGCCATCGTTTTATATTACATTTATGTGTGTTATGTATGAGTAATTTTTTGTGATATTTTGTGTTTTTCTAATATTGAGATTATTGAGTATATTGTTATTATGTGTTTTTATATTGTTGAATGTGTTTTGTATATTCTATTATTGTATTGTGTATATTGTCCTGGTGGTAAGACACTTTGTGTTATGGGGCTATGCTCTAATTTCTTACCTCCAGCAATGTGATTGTATGTCATGTTGGAATAAAATAATAATAATAATAACTTGAAGTAACTTGACGCAACTTAACGAAACTTAAAGCAACTTAACGTAACTTAACGTTACTTGACGTAACTTAACGTAACTTGACGTAACTTAACGTAACTTAACGTAACTTAACGTTACTTGTAACGTAACGAAAACGACACACAATGTAACTTGACATAACTTAACGTTACTTAAATACACACATTGTAAAAATTTACTCCTCCCCTTAGCTTTTATGTAAGGGAGTATTTTACTCCCTGAAACTAGAGGCGATCTCTGGCGGTCGTCGTCGAGGAACTCTCCCCCCTCCATTGACACGAATGATGACAAAGACGATGACGACAACGACGTGAGAACCCCCCATTTCTCCCCTTACCCGTGGCTGGTTCTGACCAGCATGGGATCCCCCCTTCCCCTAGTCTAGAATGGGTCATTATGACCAAACGGTTGACGCGCCCCAAGTCCAAATAAACTATTAAAAACGTGAATGAAATTGAAATCTTGCGCAATTAGAACATTAAAATATATTTTTACTAAACGGGCAAACGGAAAATATTGCTTTTTGTTTGGTGAATAATAATTTAATATAATTTAATAATAATTTGTATAAATGTAAATTAATTAATTTTTGTTATTCTGTGTCTTTAAGGCAACCTTAATGTAAAGGCAGAGCTTTGTTTTAAAAATAAAGTTGTACGTATGTAGCCAATCAGTGGATCCCAATTTAAAACACTGCTCGAATATTGACCATCGATGCTGCCAACATCAGCAAAATATGTCCTGGAAAAACGAAACAAAGTATACCTGGCATAATATGACATTATAAGGGAGCACTGATCTCATTTAACCATCACTTATTTGTCCGTCTGTGTGAGTGTCACTTTTCAACACGACTTCCGCGTTTTTCTTATTGGTATTACCCCTTCAACAAGAATTTAATACATGTTTCTGGTGACCCTGGGGGCCTTGGGGTAAAGGGGTAGTGGTTTGCACCCAGAAAATTAACAAATATGTGTTTCGGCACCTCCACCATTATTGTTGAATAAGAACAATTAATGTCGAACATTATATTTTGTAATGTTAAGCTAACCCGGCACCTCCACCAAAAATATCCACTCTTAGCGAATTATGGACGATATTGTAGTTTACCGGTCCCAGTACGCTATAAGTCGGCCAGTGTAGGGTTAGGTGATAGGGTGATATGTTAGGGTTATAAATGTTAGGTGAAAAGGCCGCAAAAAGTCAACGGAGAAGTTATATGACATGTTCGACCTTGACCACTAGGCCGTTTACCAATTTAATTGCGATTTTTGAACACAATATTTCTCGTCATTGGAGTATCAGACTTTCCCGTCCGGGAGTATAACTAAACACACTTGGCAAGACTCGAATCGCTGTGGTGAGATCTATAGATCTATAGATCTCCTCTTGTCTTGAGTGGTACACCTCAAGAGCTGTTACGCGTCAATAAACAAATGACGACAAGACATCGCCATCTCGGCCCATTATCCCCGACAAGTCTCCTCACCGCTCTCTCCGCTCGGCACCGCTCCGATCCGATCTGCAGCTGGCCGCTCTCACGACGCGGAGCGGCGGGCGCGACACTAAAGACCGCTGCCACCAGTGGCGTGCAAGACGTGTGAGAGAGAGATCGCACTCTCATCTCTCTCTCGCACCTCTCACGATGGTTTCTTGGATTGGGGGAAAGTTTGTGGCGAAATTTAGGAATCGATTGGGGTAGATTATAAAGTTGCAAGATTGTCTTATATATACGGTATATACAGTGTAGGGCCTGTTCATAATGGCGTCCACGATGGGGGGGGGGGGGGGTCGTCATTTTGTGATAACGTGTGATGGGGAAGAGAAGGGTGTATGTTTGATTCCAACATTTTCATTTCCATGTTGTTTAATAAATGTATCCTAAAGGCTAAATCCCCCACAAATACAAAAATTTATATAAAAAAAAAAAAAAAAAAAACGGCAGCCAAGCTCTCCTTCGAAAGTCTTCGGCTGTAAATGCTGTGAGTTATAGAAGTTGAGCCAAGCTTTTCATTCTTTCTCCATAATTTCGCATTGAAAAGAAGTAAGATCATTTCGCCTGTTGACGAGCGCCAAGCCAACCATTTTCGTGGTAAAAAGTAAAAAAATTAAACTCAAAATCATAAAAAAAATTGCATGGCTATTGAATTTGGTTCATTACGAGAACTCTAAAAAGTCAATGGCCAAGCAATTTTGTTTTGATTTTGAGTTTTAAAATTTTTACTTTTTACCACAAAAATGGTTGGCTTGGCACTCGTCAACAGGCGAAATGATCTTATTTCTTTTCAATGCGAAATTAGGGAGAAAGAATGAAAAGCTTGGCTCAACTTCTATATCTCACAGCATTCACAGCCGAAGACTTTCGAAGGAGAGCTTGGTTGCCGTTTTTTTTTTTTTTTTTTTTACAAATTTTTGTATTTGTGGGGGATATTACATCTTTTTGCTGTTTGTTTCCTATCAAGGCGTGAATGATGGACTTTGAATAATAAAATTTGTTAAATTGAAAGTTGTTTTTATACTTTTTGGGCCCACGGTCTCCCCAAATTTGCCCCCTTGTGTTTTGGGCATATTTATAATGGTTATATGAGCATATTTAATTTCAAGTTTGTTGTTGTTTGTGTTTGTTTGCCTGAGTAATCACGCGTTTTTATTTCGATTTTGATTTTCCCCGGTCCCTATTGTCCGGTTTTGGTTTTGAAAGCTAAAGTGATTGCGCATGAGGGACATCTAAGTGTGGTCCAAGTTTCAAAGTTCTAAGATGTACAGTTTTCTCTGTATAGCGTCTTATTCATAAGAGCAAAGATTAGTCATGTGGGGATAAGAGTACGGAATTACCTATAGCTTTTGATAATTTTGATTTTCTCCGGTACCCGTTACCCAATTTTGCTTTCCATATTCAAAAGTGATTAAGAATTAGAGATATTAAAGTGTATTCTACGTTTGAAACTTCTCAGTTATAGCGTTTTCTTTGAATGATTAATATTTTTAAGTTCAGAGTTGGTTTTTGTCATTTTTGGGCCCACGGTCTCCCCAAATTTAGTCCCTTGTGTTTTGGACGCTAGATATTTATAATGGTTGAGAGAATGTTTAATTTAAGTTTGTACAAATAACCACGCCATAGAAATTACGTGTTTTGATTATAATCCAAATTTTGATTTTCTCATGTCCCTGTTACCCGATTTTGGTTTTGAAAACAAAAGGCACTGCGTCTGAGCTATATCTAAGTGTGGTCTAAGTTTCAAAGTTCTAAGATTTACCGTTTTCTCTGTAGGCTAAATTAATCTCCGCAGAGAATTAGACAGCTAGCCAGCCAGCCGGAAGGTTTTCTACGTTGTTCAGGCTCTTTTTTAACACATAACGGGTTGTTGGATCGGGTTGATTTTTTTTGTAAGTCATGGACCACGTATCAGCTCATATACCGAGTTTCATGATTGTAACACTCTTTCGGGGCGGCGTGTGCAGATAGCTGAAAACCCCCCAACTCGGGTGTTGTATATAGGGCCGCGAGTTCGTCGTCGCCTAAGCAGTCGCATGCGCTTGGCTGCGGGCGACGGCCGTCGCCCTAGATAAGTTGAGGATTAACAATTGTCTCTTTACGGCCTATTTACTTACGATCAGTTAATTACTAAAAAAAAAACAAGCACATGAAAATGTATGTACTTTTAGTAGTGTGCATATTTTTTTCTAAATAAACTATTCAAGATTCAAAGTTTTAAGTGAAATAAGGACTTTCACCAAAGAATACACATATGGTATCAAGTGTCTAATCCAGTAATCCTATATTGTAATCTTTGATTTCACGATAGAAAATGTTTTTTTTTTACAGTGCACTGCTCTAAAGCACTTGGATAAGAGTTGGGTTACTTTAAAATTTGCATTGTAATTATTTTTCATTTCTCGTAGGAAGCCTGCTCAGGGCGCAATGCATGCGCCTTGAGGGGGTTCATAACTATATATTTTTTAATTTGGACAATTGTGGAGGGAATGACCGAGGGCTGTTTGATCCCTTGCAACACTTTCGCGTTGAGTTTTCAGTTAGGATTGCCGGGGAATCGGGATGGAATTGCAAAACGAGATCTCACTTTTCAGTCTCGCACTTTCTCGGTAATTAATTTAAACCACCCTCCAACTCCAAGCCCCCTACATAAAAGTAAACTCTGGTCTGGGATGACTAACCTTTTTTCGTTTATCCTATTCAGTTAAAAAACCTTTGTAAAAAACTGATTATAAAAGGAGGACAACTAAATAATCTAATAATTATATAGCTGCAGACAAAACAATGAACTACAGGAAAAATAAATATTTTAAATATGAATATTTACAATGTATTATTGTAACTTTTTTCGTTCATTGTTATTTATTTTTATATAAAAATTACGGAAGACCATACAAAATACAAAATTTAATAATTAAATATCCCGCGCGGAGCACGTCACCCAGATGCATGTCGGACTGCGAATCACATTTCCGGAACGCCGCCAGGACAACATAACCTCACTTGGAACACTTCACCTAGGTCTACCTGCAAGAATTTAATGTTTATAATTTTGGTAATGTACCGATACACAGTTCAATTCTTGATTAATATTGTAGATATACTGAAATACTTAATTATAAACGAAGAAATTATTTTGGTGCCAAGACCGACAGAATAAACAACAGAATTAAGAATAGCCCTACCCTCGACCCAATGGGTTCGCCAAACCTCGAGCGAATTTGTCAAAACTTGGGTCCCTGGCTGTATGCCCTACTTCGTAGTGTAGGCCTAGGGCCTACCTAGGACCTAGCCTTCTAGGATTATGAACGTAGGCCATTGTCTTTAGTAGGTCTCCGTCTAGCTTGGTCAAATGTCTGGCCTAGGGGTGGGGTAAGGGAGGGGTATCTAGCCCAACATCAATTTGTTTTTATTTCCTGTTCTAATCACGTGAATTATTGACATTGTTGCACCATACAACTGTAGACTAGGGCCTACCTATGCCTAGACTTAAAGAGCCGTAAGTCGCATTTTCTGTTTGGCGTTTCACTTTCACGCGACGTGGCAGCCAATAAGATTGCTGCGATAGTGTGCAGCGGTAGTCGCGACAATGTCAACAATGCTTTTGGCTGCCGCACCTAGCTAGGGCCTACCGCGTTGTGTGTAGGCCTACCGCTGAGTGCTTAATTTGCCGTGGTAGTACGCAGTACGCGTAGGCATACCACTACCTAACTTTTTGAGAGGTCATAACTAGGGATGCACATCGATACTTTTTTCATTATCGATTATCAAAATTGTAATGTCATTATCAAACCAATAAAATCGAAAATATCGATATCGACAAAGCCTGTTCCGACTTATAAGTGGAACCTCAAGTGTGACAAAGTGTAAGTCAAAACAATACAATTGCGTTCCGTTTGCTGCCTCTCTGTCTTCGATGTCATGTGTTTGACTTCCGTTATCGAGTAATAACTCATTTCCAAACATAAATCTCGAGTGCGACACCATCAGCCCAACCAGTGCATGGCACAACGTGAGATAATCTCCTTCTCTGAGTTTGGTTCGTGCAACTATTGACCAATTATTTCATATTTCGATACCGGTACCTAATCAATAATGAATTTTGGTTTATCGATTACCGGTATCAAAATTAATCAAATTATATTCATTTTTGATTATCCATCGATAGTATCGATTATCGTGTTCATCCCTACGGTACCGGTAGTCATAATATGGTGTATCACTGTCTTTTTCCCGGGTTGGTTGACTTTGGTGTTTTCCTTCATCTAGGCCTACATCGCTTTTGTTACAATTGTTGTTTAGGTGTTTAGCTACTGTTTACCGTCGTAGGCCTATTATAATTCTGGAATTTCCTTATTTTCCCTAAAAAATCTTTAAAATCACCAAATCAAATCCATAAAATATAAAAATCAGACAAATTTAAAGCCTGAAAAAAACTGTTTTCAATCTGCAAAAGTCGGTGAATTTGTCAATTTAAAATAAATAGACACCCGGGGCTGGGGGAGCGTAAGTTTGTAAAGGATAGATATTTAGTTGCATAGGCCTAATATTGTAATTTTGTGACCAGTGCTTAATTTGTACTGAAAAAGATAGTGCATCACAATTCACAATATATAATTCATCGGAATCCATTCCCGTTTCCACTTTCCCACTACCGGTACTGGCAGGGGTATCTTGGGTTTTGCAACCAAAGTTTTCTATTTCTTTCCCACAATCGTATCTCTTCCACATCTTCCCAGCTCTCTCCTATTGCTTAAATGTCTCTTACTATGGTTTCCTTCCACCTCTTCCTTGGTTTTTCCCGTTGTCTTAGCTTTCTTCCTCCTTCTTCATTCCTTTTTCCATACATGATTCTCTTGGGCATCATATATTCCACCATTTGTTTCATATGTCGATACCATCTCAACTGTGTCCTTCCCATCCTGTTACTTCACTGCTATACACCCAGCAATGTATTATTAATTATGCAAAATCTGATTCTTCCAAGTCTAAATAAAACAATTGTCTGTTTGTTGTAGCCTATGCTTGCAATGCTCTTGATCTCGCCCACATGATCTCCTCAGCAACCTGAGGCACCGACCAAGAGTAGCTGATTTCATCTACCTGGAGAATACCAGCCATTCGAAACACTGGAGGATTAACCTAAGGTAACTTGAAGCTTGGGACTTACTGTGGGCAAAGTTGTCAACATAGTGCTGGGTGGGTACAGTAGGCCTACAGGTAGGCCCTATGCTTGATGTGTCCCCTTGTCCTACTAGTTTGATAATCAAACTCAGGCCTGTAGGCCTTCAGCAATTTGGTTAACAATAAACATATACGTATTGGCATTGAAGGCTTCAATTCTTGTAGGCCTAGGCTAAATTGTAATTATTATTAGTTAGGCTACCGGTACCGTACTTCACACAATCACACGCATTCACTGCCCATATTAGGCGTTGGTGAAAGTGGTTTTATTTTGTAGTCAATTTTGTTTTTTAAAAATTGGAGATTTTGTTAACTGTATTTCAGTGGTTTTATCAATATTTACCAGTTTATATGCGTGTAATTATTTGTTTGCGACCCTCGTATAATTCTAGTCACAAATATTAAATAAGTTTTAACTTTTATTGTTGGCCTACTTATATTCAGACTGGTTTTAGTAACCAATACTAAATAGTAAATTTGTAATTAATCCCCTAGTGAACTTTATTTTGAATGCCTTTTGTTGATTGAACAATACTGCATGTAATATTGAAAATTACACAGTAATTTAACAATGATTACCATTTTAGGTGCTTTTCGTCATTAAAATCGTGAATTTCGTTGTTACTCTATGTGAAACCTACACCTATTTTGGTGTTTGACAATTTCTGGTTTAGATTTGATCAATTCATGCTCATTTTGTGAAATGAAATGATTTTCACATAGGCCTAGGGTATTATGGTTTTATCGTCAATTGCAAATTTCAAAGGGCTCTACCCATAGGAGGCATAGGCTATATTTCCTGGCCTTAAAATAAATTGCTGAATAGCGCAGAGATAAGTTGAAGTACTCTGCTTTCTGTTTTTGTTATTTCGGGTAAAGAGTTAATCACATATTTATCATATTCCACGAGAACGTTAATAAATATCATTAATCATATAGGCCTATATGTAGAGATGTGCAAAATGGTGACAACGAAATTTGCGAATTTTTTTAAAGTTGCAATAATCCCTTCAAATTCAGTTTGCACATGATCTCATGAATTGTGATTGAATGTACCAATTTCCAATTCGCGAATTTTCCCGAAATTTAAGTTGATGCCGCGAACTAGTGGCGAAATTAGCATTTTTGTCCTAAAATGCGAATTAGGTCACGAAATTTTAAGAAATAAAAAAATTTCAAAGTTTGGTGGAGGTGCCGGGTCGAAGTCGAAATTTAATTAACACTGGCTGGTACATATGTGGAGGTGCCGATCATACACGCGATCGTGAGATCGTAATAATCATTTGAAAGAGAGTAAGCTCAAATACTTCATATCCATATCAAAGACACATAAAAATGCATAATTTCGTAATTTGATGAGGTGCCGGGTAGACAAAATTAATTCTGGTAAAAACTGTCGGAACTTTGAAACTGGAGGCTGAAATTGAGCTTAAAATTATAACTGATTCTGAACTTCACTCTCATGAGCTTGTTTTCCTTTAAAATCATTAAAATCAATCAAATTATCCTAAAACTTGGATTTTTTTATTTTTTTTTAAGTTGTGCATGAGAAAATTGTGTTTTTTGACAAATCACGAATCGCGATTTTTTATTTTTAAGGCGCGAATTTTCAAACTTTAAAAAACCATTTTTGCACATCTCTACCTATATGGTATCCAGTGCACGTACTCTTCAATAACCTAATCTCTATTTTCATCTCTATTTAATTCATGAAATGCCCATAATTTACTGGATTTTTTTAAACTTTGGAACTAAGGCTATTTCAACTTTCTAAACTTTTTAGTTTTTTAATGCAATTTTTTGTACTGCATCCCAACGCTCAAACTAACTTGAACGTGCAGGCTTATTTTGTTAACGTAAGCTATAGGCTAGGCTAGGTAGCCTACCTACCTTGTAGGCCTAACCAACACTATCTTATGTGAGCATTTCTTTTTGTTTCAGATCCAGTAAATCTACGAGTGAAATTAAATTTTGCGTTTTTATTTTTAAATACTAAATAATTGAACATTTGCTTTGAACCTTTAACAATAGAATAGAGACCTACAATGCTCTTTTAAAGTGATTAGTAAGTTATATTTAAATGTCTTGTGTGCATTAATTGATTTGTTTTTCGGCCAATTTAACAATTGATACATACTATAATAATTATTAAGTACTACCTACTTTACACAAAGACATAATGAAACCTCAAGAACAACTGTGGCAGAAAGAGACTGATAATAATTTCTGATCCATGTCAATGAAGAATTTTTTTTTCATGGAGAATTTTTCTATGACAAATGAAACATATTTTGTTTAAATATTTGTGCCTGGCACAAGTCTTTTGTTTGTATTTCTTTACATGCAGTAAGCCTAGGCTTGTATCATATCATCATTAGATCTTGCGCCAGTCGACACCTCATGCGGACACGCGCCTTGTGCCAAGAGGTTCCTGTGTCATGTTGCCTTCTCAGTCCGTTACAACTGCTGTTGTGGTGAGTCCTGTGGAATTTGTTTGTCATTTGGGCTGTGATGTGTCAAAACTCAAAACAGAGGGCCTCTGCCTATTTGTGCATGTTTGCATCTAGAGCTAGTCCGTTCCAGTACTTGTATTTGGTGTGCTGTGACCTGTATTTACAGTAGGTAGGCCTACTCTAGTATGTTCGATTTGAAAACCCTATCTATCTCAAAATATTGTCATAGTCTCCCGTTTTACGGTTTCCAAACTTTGGGGTGCCCACTAAAAAGTGAAAATGCTGGATGCAATCAATGTCTTGAAGGTGATTGAAGATCAAAAATCTAAAACTTAGGTTTACTGTCATTGCTAAGATTTACAAACCCCTACCAACAACTTGTCCTTAATCACTGTGTATCCATGACCATGAGTAAACAAAACTAGCCATTACTTACTTTAATTAAGCATACCTGCCTAATTAAACAAAACCTCAAGAAGAACACAGCAGGTAGGCTACCGCCCCGGTACTAACGTACCTACTGAGGTTTTTGCTTAAAGATAGGGATGCACACAATGTCAATAAATCGATATTATCGATCGATAATCAATAATGGATACAATTTCGATAATCGATAGCCAAAATTCATTGTCGCTTATCGAAATAGTATCAAATAATTGGTCAATAGTGACACGAACCAAACTCTAAAGACAAAGATTATCTCACGTTGTCCATGCACTAGCTGAGCTGATGGGTCACACTCGAGATTTATGTGCTATCAGTCGATAACGGAAGCCAAACACAATGACACATGCCAAACTTGAGGTTCCACTTATAGGTCGGAACAGGCTTTGTTGGTGACATCGATATTATTTATAATATCGATTCGATAATGACATTCACATTACCATTTTGATAATCGATACTGAAAAAAGTATTGATGAGCATCCCTACTTAAAGATGCTTTTTGCTTTTTCATGTGGGAGTAGGCCTATCTTCCTGATGACCTGTGCATAATAAGCATACCATACTTAAAAAACTACTGAACTACCTAGCTTGCAATGGCAAAGAAAAATTCAAAGAGTTGTAGTACAGTATTTCCGGGCTACTGTTCTTTCTTAGTAGAGTTTTCAATAGGTCTGTAATATTTTCCCTAGTTATTGAACTTAAGAGGGAATGGGACACATTTGGCAGTAAGCAAATAGCTATTCGCTCAGCCAAGATGCATCCGACGTATATGAAACTTTGCGAAGTTGTCAATGAAGCATAAATGGCCAGCCCTGCGGTCATAAATTTTCAAAATTTGGTCTTAATCAGCCAGAAAAAATCATGAATACCTAGTCAATTTTGTACTTTTTAAAATTTTAACTAAGTCAAAATTTGTGAAAAATAATTTATTTTTGATAAATTATTTTAAAACAAAATTTAGAAATGTGTTACTGTAGAGCTCTATATTTCCACATTCGTGACATATACGTTGAAAATTTCAGACACCTGGTGTCACTCGGCCGAGCGAACAGCAATTTGTCTAAAACACATGTCCTATACTCTCTTAAACCACCACCCTACTATGGATTAATGAATTCATTTGAATAAGGAATATCATCAGTAAGTTGCAAATGACTAGAGTAAATCACTGAAGCTAAAAGATAGTGAATGGTCATCATATCAGAACGGTAGCAGCCTCTGCCGTGTGTTGTATCTGTACGAATGTTTGCTTGTCATGTAACTTTACACAAAGAACCTGTCTCATTTCAGACACCCATTAGACAATCATCCTGCTCAAGATTACACAGCGAGTCCATGAGCGTCGTCAGCGCCTTCCACTCCACGGCCTGCGTTGCGTGTAAGTCAAACACTAAACTTCGTATAGTAGGCCTACTACTGTATTTACTTTCCCAATTTGTTTACTACATTATCATTCCATCTAGATGTAGGACTACATTCTAGAGGTAGGCTATAGTCCTGTAATGAGTTTAGATAATAGCAGTGACATTTTAGGGAAGTTCAAACTCAATGAGATTATCGACGAGATCGTCAACACTGAAATTGATAGGTCAGGGCCTACAGAGTACAGATAGGAATTTGTTAGCAGGCAGGGCTGCCTAATTTGGTTTTAAAGCCTGGGTATTCACCTGCTAAACCAAAAAAAAAATGAGACTACCGGTACCGGTAACTACAAAGTACGTAATAAATTTACATACACAGAGTTACAGAAAAAGTATTGGGTCTCCAGAAAAAAAAATTGTTCTGATTTCTTGAGAGTTTTAAATCTGTGTTAGGGGCCTAGATGTGATTTGGCCGGTAAAAGTGGCACTATTTAAAAATATATTTTAGTCTTAGTATTCCATGGGTAATGCAGTTGGCCAGTTACCATTTTCAATTATCAACTAGGGAAAACGCCAAGTCGTTGTTAAACGAGTGAGTGAGTGAGCCAAGTGTTTAGTACCCGGGAATATCCCCTTTCCTCCCCTATACCTTAAGATCAAGCCCAGTATGAGGAATGATACCGGGTACTCAACACATGGCTCACTCACTCGTTTAACAACGACTTAGGCGTTTCCCTAGTTATTTAAATAGAACATTTGAAATGCGAATCGTGTTCAAAACGTATTAGCGTGAAACATTCACAAATTTCCAAGATAAAACAAAATCACCTAAGTTTTATTTCCCATTTAACACCCCTCAAAAACAATATGTGGGTGTAAAAATATAAAAAAGTTCGAGCTAACGGGTATCGAACCTTAACCCTCCGTGCGGTAGGCTAAATGCTAACCAATAGGCCATACAAGCCACGTAGATGTGGTCCCGCTAGCTGCTACTAAACAAATGCTATCGATATTTAAAAAATCACATTTTTATTTATTGTGGGATTAAATCTCAATGGATCTAGCTGATTTTGTTAGCAGTTCTCAATAATTTCGTACCGGATGTCTGTTTAAAATTTCAGCCTAATCTGTTTAGCGGTTCGGCTGATTTTCGACGTACAGACAGACAGACAGAATCACAGAATGAGAACCGTTCGAGTTGAATGGAGACACTCGGTCGCTCCGCTCCCTCGTTTAATTAGTCTAACTAGGGAAACGCCAAAGTCGTTGTTAAACGAGTGAGTGAGCGCCATGTGTATAGTACGCGGTATCATTCCCCATACTGGGCTAGATCCAGCCTTGGGTATATGGATGGGAGGAAATTGGATGTTCCTGGGTACTCAACACTTGGCTCGCTCACTCGTTTAACAACGACTTTGGCGTTTCCCTAGTTATTTAAATTGAACATTCAAAATGCGAATCGTGTTCGAAACGTATTAGCGTGAAACATTAAGAAATTTCCAAGATAAAACAAAATCATCTAATTTTTATTTCCTATTTAACACCCCTCAAATATAATATGTGGGTGTAAAAATATAAAAAAGTTGTGACCAATGAGCCTCGAACCGCAACCCTCCGTGCGGTAGGCTAAATGCTTACCTCTAAGCCATGCCAGCGACATAGAATTAGTCCCGCTAGCTGCTACTAAACAAATGCTATCGATATTTTTAAAAATTACATTTTTATCTATTGTAGGCTTAAATCGCAATGGATCGAGCTGATTTTGTTAACAGTTCTCAGTAAACTCGTACCGGATGTCGGTTTCAAATTTCAGCGCAATCTGTTCAGCGGTTCGGCTGATTTTCGACGTACAGACAGACAGACAGAATCACAGAATGAGGGCCGTTAAAGTTGAATGGAGACACTCAGTCGCTCCGCTCCCTCGTTTAATTATCATTATGCAACCCTATTAGGCTATTAATCACTGTGTTGCTTATTTCAGGATCGGGAGGAACCTGTAAGATTGTCCAGGCAGCTTCAGCTTCAGTGTTGTCAGACATCTTCTCATACATCATCATATTCAGCCGCCTACGCTGGCATCGCCCAATAATTGAAATTATTGTTTGTAAGTCAGTTCTTGGAACAGTTCAGTATTTCCTAATGCCTCTATCCCTTCTTTAATAGGTTGATACCGCATGTTTAGTACGGTGCCCGACTGCTTACTTAATGTTATCATTCGTTGTCAAAATAGTATTACTATTAAGCCTGTTAAGGGGCAAGGTTTTGAAGTGATGATTGACAGTGAGTGAGAGTCCTGCCAATCATTGCTTCTTACTTTACCTAAACTCAGAACAGACTTGAGGATGCTAAAAGTGTAGGCTATAGCCTTGTTTCTTGCAGTCTTTAAGTTATCTGGCACAACTTTTGTCAGTGAGTGAGGTGATGATATCATTAAGCTAGTGATCGTGAAGAAGCACCAGCATGTTCCCAGCATGTTCACTAGCTCACACCACAGTTCACCATATATGTTGTATTTATCCAAGTGAAATAGGCCTAGTGAAAATAATTTAAATGTTAAGAATGCGGCCCAATTTGTAAAACAAAATCGATTACCGTTAAGTATCGCCTAAAACTAATGGAATGGTACACTAAAAATCAAACTATCAGGATTTGAATTCAACACAACGGTGCTTTGATTGAAAATGAACCTAGATGTATCGGCATAAAACTTATAACAGATTACCATGTTGCAAACAGTATAGCTAATAGAGAGGTGAAACTCATCGAAAATTAGGATTGTGTTAAACCACTGTCGCTTGGAGGTGGTTAGATATTAGACTGAGGGGTAGAAAACAAAGATAATCTCATCTTGATAAAATAGTGGGTTGCGTTTGGCGGCCCAAGCCAACCGGTGTTTTGATAAGTTGGCCACTCTTTTATGGGAGAGTTGCGTGGTTTTGTATTTTTGACAGATTTAAATTTAAGTTATCATCGTACAATCATCACTGTTTGATTTATTAAGTCAGGTTGGTTTACAGTTAATCAATTTTATATCACTAATGATAATTGCCGCATTCCTATTTGCATATTGTCTAAAACTTTTGAACATGTTTTCCCAAGTCGTCCAAATCGATAGATCTTGTTTTTCAGGGGTCAATTCGTGACCGCTGTTATTGTTAATATCTTTCACTAGGCCTATGTATTGTTTATCATGGCTGTGGCACCCCGTCAGCTTAAAGGCAGCTAGTTCAATGTGTTGCGATGCTTGCCAGCAAGAGACTACCCCGGAGTGAACTGTGGAGTGACCCTAGTGTAACCTGGTAGTTGGTGTGGGTGTGTGTCAGTTTGATGCATGATACTTAATCACAGCTGCTCTTATTGAATTTCCTTGCCCTGAGAAATACAACATAGAAATAAAATGATCGAGGATGGGACAAAGAACTCTAGATTTAAACGTTTACCTAGTGAATCAATCTCGTTAGCAGTTGTTGCGCCCACAGATTGTAATATTAAGCGGTTTTGTGCCATTCATTGATGTTATTCTTATTTTTTTATCCTACCTTATCTCCGTCATTGAGCATAACATACTTCAATAAACAATACATCTACACACACACAGTGACGTGGGGAATATATTATATTAATTCGGAGCCCAGGCACCGATACCAAAACGGGTGGGTGGGTAGTGGGTGGGAGGACCCGAAGAACCCACCCATCCATTACTTCTTAATATTTTTAGGGTTGCCGTTTGATAATCGATATATCGATCGATACGATTATTTCCCGAAACGATCGACAATCGATTAAGTCCAATTGCTCGCCCATCCGAAATTTTGTAATTTACCTCCCGCTCTGCAGAACTTCATAAAGTAGTACCAGTCAAGACATTAATCGCTTTATTCCATGAAAAATACGTCCACTGCGAGATCTACAACACGCGTAAGCGTGAAGTACGAAGCGCCTGCACTGCTGCAGTATAGGCTACCAGCATGACGCCTGTGTGTTACGGGCGGCCGGCTCGGGCGTCTGCACTCCCGCGCCAATCAGGCGCAGATTGCTCAACCACGGCGCGTCACACTCATAGCCAATTATTGTAGTACATCGTTCAAGGTCAACAAGTATTTTATCGAGATGCATTCCTCCCCACTCCACGCCAACTTGGTATCGCTTTACTTCATTCCGTAGTGCTACATAATATTATCTTATCAGTTCTCTCACATCAATATTACGTTGTCTTCCAAACTAATGTCCACATTATTCATCTCGTCGCGTAATAAATATCAGAGCATTGAATAGTTAAACTGATTATATCTCGTATATGAATGAACGACAATCACAACAAAAGCTTAAATGAAACTTCACAGAACCACAATTTCCAAAAAGAACAATCTTCACAAAGACAACACTCGAGCCGGTAGCGTCTGTCTATTCCACGTAGCTGCGCTCTCGTAGGGCCGGCCAGACGCGGGGGGGGGGGGGAACTCGTGAAAGACGTTGCTATATAGCGTGGAAAAACCCTGTTTTGAGCAAATAAAAGGAACGAAAGAATGCACTCGCAAAAGGTCCACGGTCCGCGTCGGTATGCGAGCAAGTTTTGGCTAATTTTTATTCGATTACCGATTATCGATCGATATTTATTTAAATTCGATTATCGTGATCGATAATCGATTTAACTGGTCCGATTATCGATACCAAAATTCGTATCGAACGCAACCCTAATTATTTTATATTTTTTATATGACTATTTTAATTGTTAAAATCACACCTATTACTGATTTGTTTATGGCTATAGGCTAGCTCTTCTTTACTTTACTTTAGAGTTTTACTGGACTGTTGCAAAAGTTTGTCATGAATCATAATTTAGTTTAAAAATACAGACAAAATGCATCCAGCCAGCCAGTAGTTCTCAACTAATAACTGGTAGCAATGCAACAATTCTGCTGAATGAATAGACACGTTCATTATCCTAGCTTCATTTGATTCAATAGATTGATTTTGGGAATTTTACAAATTAAATAAACACCTGATGGCATGGAGGAAGTCTACAAAGTTATTGTCGTTATGAAGCAGGATTATCGAATGCAGTAAAAAATACAATAAGAACCTTCTTGGCCCTATTTGAATTGAAGTATTTCCACTTCCAGTACAATTTCTAGATAAACAAGCATTAATTCAATGAGATCGAGACAGCAAGTTTGTCCGTAAAAGAATAAAATCGTTGATTTTCTCTTCAAATATTAAATTTGTATTTGGTAACTAAACAGTTTAAAGAATTTGAATGGTTTGAGTGTGTTAAGCCAGTGTTTCTTCTAAACGCACAGATTTGTACCAAATTACCTTGAATATACATTTTCCTGGGGGCAAGCCCCCGGATCCTTTAGTTTTCATTATACAATTATGAGTTTTTGTAGTTTTACTAAATCCCAATAAATGGCTCAGCCAATATACAAATAACACAAAAAATTAAATTAAATTGATTTCCAAAATGCACAGATTTCTGTCTCATGATCTAGTGTAGCTAGTGTAGCCTATAGTACTACATATAACATTTTTCAAAGCCCTCTTGTAGGTACAAAATTCTTCGTTGATTGCTTTCACAATGTGTATTTTCTCCAAATTCTGGCTATGCCACTACCAGGAGGGGAAAAGGAATAACAAACCATTGGCTTTATGAGTTCAACAAATAAAAAATAATACTTTCAGCTCGGGCTGGGCTATGAGTATGAGTGACATCAATTCAATTATCGATATCACACAAAAAATTTCCCCTTGTTGCCCACGAAAGTAGGAGTGTGGGTATATGTAAAATATTGGAGGCACCAATCACTATAAGTAGTTCGCCACGTCACTCACTGCACACACATCTTGCAGACGGGAAACTGTAGAAATGACTCGTTAGACTAAAGAGTACGAGCTACTCGAGTGCTCATCTGGTTTCCATGTTGTTTTCTCAGTGCCACCCACAGCCTTCTATTTCCCCGTTATTGGATGGATCACAAAATCATTACTACAAACAACTGGTACTTAAGTGTTCAGTTGTAACTTAAATTATTTTATCAAATTTATTTGTAGGAAATTTGCACATAACTCTTCAAGTTGTTCCAATTTGAACTGAAATACGTTAACGTTTATATAATGATCGAGAAATGACAAAATCCATCTCAGCCGGGTTTTCCAATTGCTGGTCGGACGCCAACAAATGAAATCGAGAAATTTAACTAAATTACTTGCCTTTCACATTGTGTAGAATAGAAAGATTTGCCTAAGTGGGTAGAATGGCTGACTCATGTTGCTTTTGTTACTGGCACTAGTTGAGCAACTGGACGAGGGAAGATATCAATAAATGTTCACTTCTATATTTTGTCATCCATCCATGAACCTGTGAGTTGCACTTGAAACTTATTCACATAAACAGCATCTTGTGTTTATAGGGCTCCCTTTCAGTTTCAGTTCAGTTGAGGTCTATTAATCTCGTACTTGAGATAGTTTGCCCCATACAGAATGTATTGGATATTTTGCTCAACTAAAATTAAAATTGCAGATCTACTAGAGAATATCCTACTCATTACTTATTTATTACAAAATTAGGAAAAGGCCAACCGGCTAGTTTAGTATAGATTGGAGAAGGGTTGAAAGGTTGCATAGAGCATAGAGAACATAAAGCCCAGCCTGAAGGGCTGGGGGCGACAAAACTTTTCATCTGGTGATGACAACTGCAGCTAATTTAAAATTAAACTTAAACAACTTTAAATTAGCTGCAGTTGTCATCAGCAGGTGAAAAGTTTTGTCGCCCCCAGCCCTTCAGGCTGGGCTTTATGTTCTCTACGCTTTCCCAACCTGTCAACCCTTCTCCAATCTATACTCGTTACTTATTTAAATTATTTTATTTTTATCATTGCATTTTTTCCTACTTTCTATAACAGTACTTAAATGTCTGCCTGTATTGCCTAGTGCAGGAGCAGTGAATCTAACAAGCCTAGTTCTAAATGTAACAGCGTATCTTGAAGGTGGCTGATAATTAATTTCCTTGTAAACAATGTAAATGTGGTGACTCAAACTACTCCGTCAACATGTCGTTATAGGAAATACTGTACTAATAGCACTAGAAATTGTAAATAAACACTCTACTTTGGGATTTCATCCTTCAGTACCACGTCAATATTTGATGACGGTAAGTAACATTCCTAGGCGGGTGTATAATGATTTTTATGATACCTGTAATTATTCCTCAATATAAAACTTAGCCTTACATATATATATTCCGTTTTCAATTTCAGCAAACTTTCACGACACAAAAAAGGATAAAAGAGGCTTGCATGTGTGCCTTGCTGTACCGGACGATTTCATAAAAAAATTCTCACGAAAGTATTTCATTTCAAGTATTGCGCAACACAATATTATTTGATGTATTTATTTATTGGTCTGCTTTAAATTTAATGTCCCCCACTGAAAATCAGTTCCGTGACTGAGTGGGTAGACCTAAATACGAATTAACAATTAATTAATTAATTTATACTACCGTAATTTGAAATATTCAGATGTCTTGTTAGTTGATATGTACAATTTAAAGTTAAACCTTTAATTACCGTACCCTACAAGATTGCTGTTTACGTCAATAGTTTTAAATCTCGCACATAATTCCAAGGTGGTGGCTTTGTTATCCCTAATCACAGTCAATTGCAAACCACAGTCTGGCTTTTAAACTATTTTCTCATTTAAATCCGCCTAGGTTTACTGACACCGTGATTTGCAAATGGCTCTGGTTGTATGTTGTTCTTTAAAGCAGCTCTCTTGATTATGTATCATGGACGACTGGCACGCTTGCAATCAACAATGGGTCTGTTCATTTGGCTACAACAATTTGGCTTAACTCAATCTAAGTACCAGAATTGCCTTAATAAATATAGACCCTGTATTATTATGGAAAATGTAAAAGTCATGTATTCCTCACATAAACTGCTTGAAACAGGTTCCGTTTTTGGCAAACCCAGTTTTATAAAGTAGGATGGAAGACACTGGTAGGTCTACATGACAGACTGGTACACTAATTGTACCGGTGTCACACAGTTGTAACATTGCAGTAATGAAGCATGTAATTACCTAGCAACTTCTCTACCAATGAATAATAATTTCAAAAGACAAATATTTAAATCAAATATAGAGAGATCAAATAAAGAGAACTGTATTTTTAAACTTTGCTGACGTATAGTACTGGCGTACCGGTATTCATTGTTGTCAAAACCAATTACTATTTACTAGTTAAAACAGTCAATTTACAAGATATGTATGGACGCGTAGTCGCGTCACAGGTTTATCCTTGCTTTGCACATTAATGCTTGTTGGTCTTTGGGACTTATCCCTCTTTTCAATGTAGAAGTCCCGGGTTCAAATCCTGGTTCCAGCAAGTATTTAAACTAGTCAGGACTTGACTCACTCGGATGCAAGTTAACTGATTTTTAGTGTGGACATTATCACTGAATTTGATTTCTTATGTGCTTTAGGCCTATTGTTGGCTCCAAAGTCACCTTTACCTGTGTACACTTGTGTATCCAGATATTATTAATCACAACTCTACCGTCTACGTACACATTTATTTTTATTTATTTACTGACTTTGACGAAAGCATTGTTGTAAAATTAGTTACACACTAGCTTCTGTTGTTTTGCCAAAAACAAACCGATTTCAAGACGATTTTAATTTGAAAAGAGTAGGCCTATGCATTCTTTTAAAGCATTGTTTGGCAGTTTATGTAACTGAATGGGATAAACATTAAACAAAGAAAATAAATAAACTCGGCGATATACTGGAGGTTCAGCTTATTAATTAATGGATTCAGAATTAAGGTGTCTTGGAAAACTTGAAATTGATCAAATTCAAATGATTAAACTGTTGATGTCAAATATGTTTCCAAATATTATACATTGCTTATAGACAACACTGCTATAAAAGAATGTATACTACTGTATTCTCTTTTTCTATTGTATCTATCTATAAGCCATATTGTTGTAGCCACTAGGAAAACGCTTAAGTCCCGCCGCGTTGTTGGATGAGCGTAATATTGGTGCATTGAACTGCCATTGTGTTATGCGGATTTTCTGTTGTTCTGTGAAAAAATTATTATTAAGTCGAAGATTTTTTAAAATTAAATTAAATAAAATTAAAAATTTACTTAGTTTTTTTATTAATCGTAATTTTAAAAAAAAGAAAAAAATCGTAAAATTGCGATTTTCATAAGAAATAATTATTCGATTGCGCTCAAATTTTACACGAATATATTAATTTCATAAAATTAAGGTTCTGTGAAAAAATCATTACAATAGGATAAAGCATGTAGTTGTTATAAGTCAAAGAATTGTTTAAAAAAAGAAAAAAACTGTAAAATTTCGATTTTCGTGAGAAATAGTTTTTCGATTGCGCTCAAATTTCACAAGAATATCTTAATTCATGAAATTAAGGTTCTGTGAAAAAATCATTAAAATCGGATTAAGCATGTAGGTGTTATAAGTCGAAGAAATTTTTTAAAAATCAAAAAAAATCGTAAAATTGCGATTTTTATGAGAAAAAAATTTTTCGATTTCGCTCAAAAACGTGGCAGTTCTAAGTTCAGAGATTTCGAAGGGCTCCATAAAATTTTATCTTCATTGGAATATCGGTTTAGCCGGAATCGTGTTAACAAACAAACAATAATACAAACAGAAAAAAAAGCAAAAGAAAAACATTCCGGATTTTTTTCTCCAGTGTAGTGAAATGGAATCTTCGCTTCGCTCGCTACGCTCGCTACGCTCATCCAATCAACCAAATTATGGAAAACCTTGTTACTGTTAGGTTTATAACTTACAAGTTACAAACGAAAAATTAACAGACCTATTGTTGTGGCCGACAGTTGTGAGAACTTATACATTGCGACCCAGAAGAACCTGGCTTCTTAAGGTGGTAGACCCCCGCAGTAACAGCTTTTTAGTGATATCTCAAGACCGCTGGAAAATATCTAAAAACTGATTGCAGACAGTAATGTGGTTTTGTTTTAATTGTATAAAGTTACATAGTTCTCACAAAACCACAATATAATGTTGGCAGGGGTCTTGCCACCTTAAAAACAAGAGCAATAATTGAGCTCATTGGCAACCCTCAAACTCTTCTGTGCTTGTTTGACCCCGGGGGGGGGGGGGGGGTGATCAGAGGCAGGTTACAGGCTATAATAATCTTCTACTTGGCTTTGCACAATTCAATTCATTAGCAGTTGCCTAGTACTCCCTTTCTGGTTTGTGGATTGCAACATCAGGACTGACATATCAGAATGAGCCAGTAGAAATCTCCTTGGCTTGGGTTCTTTTCTAGTTGAAGGCCTCCATAATTGTGCAGTTTTTTCTTGGACTTATAAATTTAGCTTCAGAATCTTAATGAAAACCATTGTGCACATATTTAAATTTAAATCATGAGCAAGTTTTGTTATCTTCATCAGTTATTTGTTAATATGCCTTGTATTATGAAATGCATGTTGAGTAAAGCAAATTCACATTAAAAGTCCCCCCCCCCCCCTCAATGAAAATCAGTTACAAGACTTAGTAGGGAGTGGGTAGACTCTAAATACAAATTAATTAATTACATTTAATGTAATTAATTGTAAATCAGTTTTTATATCTGAGGGGTACAAAACATGAAATAAAATGTAATTTCCAGAGAATTGAGGAAGGGTACTGTTCATTTTGCAAGCACAGAAGACCTTGAGGGCTTTCAATACTTAAAAAAAAACTGGGAGCAATGATGGCCACTTAATCCCAGGAGGAGACCTAGTGTATTTGTTCTCATGGCTGCATCGTTCTGCATAGTGGTGTTGGCTATTATATCATTGCAAACTGTTCATTTATTCCTATTGCACAGACGGGACTGGCGGTGAAAATTGTGTAAACACTACTCATTGAAGTTGCTAGTTCTTGAACGTACAGTCTAGTTCAAACCTGTTTGGACTAGTCTCAAGTTCAAGAACTAGCAACCGACATGATTGGTGGGCACTTATCAAATTTTGCCGTCAATTCCGTCTCTGCTTTGGGGAGAACACTCTGTGAAGCTAAAAATGTAACGCGCTAAACTTGGTAGCTCTGAAGTGCAAAAAAGACTTAGGAGTATAAAAAGCGCTTTTTTGAGCCCATTTTTTGTGTTTTTTTCCCATGTTTTGCTTGATTTTCATATAATTTGTATATTTTATTTAATATTGTTAATAAATTATATTTTTACCAATGCAAATTGTTATTATTTACTAGTTTTGTATGTATATTGGATCAATTGGAAAATATACTAAGTCCATAAAGTAGGTCAATGAATAGTTAGCCTTGAAAAAAAAGACTAAGTCCATAAACTAGGTCAACTGCTAATCAGATTAGCAGCTGACCTAGCAATGGCCAGGATGGCCTTGGAAAAATAGACTATCTCCATAAACTGGGTCAAGTCCTAAAAGGCTTAAAGAGAATGGATGGAAAAGGAAGTGCATGATTAGAGCTGACAATTGTACAAGTCTATGGACCAACAGAAAGTCATCTCCAGCCAACTTCTAGAGAAATCAGCTGGAAATGACTTCTGCTGGCCCATAGACTTGAACAGAAGTCAGCTCCAATACACCACGTTGCTAAGAAAGTACATGGGAATTAGTTATGGTGCTAAGTACAAAAAGTAATAATCACAACAGCATGAGTTAAACATTGCATATATTAAACAGGTAGTACAGTAAATGGCATTCAAACGTAGGCTATGTCAATGGCCTTGAGAAAGAAAAGTGTTAGGGATTAGTGCATAGAACCTTCGCGTGTAGCTCATTTCGGAGGATCTTCTTCAAGTGGTGTGGCGACTCAAGACCATGACCGATGTTCAGTGAAGACCGAAGTTGTATCAACTGGGAGGGAAGGCTGAGCGCAGATTTGTTCAAGAGCGACGAGATCCCAACGAGCGACTTGGACTAGAGTAGCGAGATCCGGAACAGCCCAGTTTCTGCAACACAATTAACAAGATCAGAAATTGTACAGACAATAACTAGAACAAAGAAGCCCTTCTTTGGCACTCGTAAGACAATGAATGAAGAAAAACGAATTAAAACCAACCAAATTTATTTATTTAACGTCTATCCTATTCAGTTATAAAAACTGATTTACAAAGGAGGACAACAAGTCAAGTCAAGTAATATCTCACAAAATGCTATGCCAAATTGAAATAGTGATTTATAGGTCCCTATGTAGTTTTGTTAGAACTCTTAATATAGTGGTTCCAACGAAAGAATGCAGCTCAAAATTGTTTTGTTTTGTTTTTATTTGTTTTGTTTTTGTTTTCGCTAGCTCAGCGCGGATCTAGCACACGGAGAAACAATATTTCTCGTTCATATACAAAGGCGACACATTCATTCTACCCCCTCCACTACAAAGCATCTGCATTCTTTCGTTGGAGCTAGTATAACCGATGATGAAAACATTTTAATCGGCACTGTTCTGCAGAATCGATTAGATTAATTACATTTCTAAAAGTCGTACTGATAGCAATGTTTTCATCTTTGCCCATTCAGAACTTGGCTCTTTAAAAAAAATACATTGGACCTATAGTAAATCACTTTTTTGATTTTGAGTAGCAAATTACTAAAATCAGTCAATTTTGCTTGGTCTTTAATATTGGTTGCAGGTCTTCCTCCCAACTCACATAATTAGAATAAATGATAGGTTCTGATAGAGTTCTTAACTTTGGCAATCTGAAAGTATTTTACATCCATAGGCCTAGTAAATACCTGAACAATAATCGTATTCGTAAGGATGATAAAAAAGTGCAAAGAATAACATCCCAGTCTAATTTAAATTTCGTATTGGCAAGTGCGATGTTGCAAAGCTTAGTGGTTCTCAACCTGTGGTTTGGAGGGGGGCCTTACAACAACCTAACAAATTCGGAAATTTGAAGTTAAATAGAAAATATAATTTGTAAATGTAATACAAATCGAGGAGAATGTGCATTCTAGATATCAAATTGTTCAGACACAAAACCCTTCACTATTGACAAGGACTAATGTACCATTATTATTGATAGTCCTACTTTAGCACAAATTATACCTTGTATGTATTTAGAGTCTACCAACTCAGTTATATATAACTGATTTTCAGTGGGGGACAGTAAATCAAAGCGACCAAGCCAACCCTGTAGGCCCCAACGCAATCGACGAGTGAGCGATAACCAACCAAAGATCAATATTTTTACTAGGGAATATAGCAATCAGTGGTATGGACAGTGCGAACACCCGCGGATCAACGCCAGAATCAACAAGGCCGATTCAGAACAACTTTGAATTTATTATGTGCTCGTTGCTACGACGGCTCCAAAGTCACCGTTTACAAACTCCTAAGACAAGAACTGATGGACTTAAGTCCAAATCAGAAGTTTAAAAACTTCTGATTTTGGCGGGAATTGAACCCTGGACCTTCTGGAAGCAGATATGCTAACCACAAGACCAACGAGCCACACAAGTAGTTATGGGAAGTGTAAAATGGCAATGTTACAAGGAGAATTTGTCAGTATTGCAAGTAGGCCTAATATTGATCTCTAGATGAGAATAATTTGTCATTCCAGTATTTGGAATTCAATTGTGACAAATGTACAGACTTCTTGAACAAAGAAATATCTTGTATAACTTGATATATATTTGATGAATGTGCGGGGGGGGGGGGGCTAATTTATTTCACAGCGTCAAGTTGGTGGTGAAACATATATGGTTGAGAACCACTGCTTTAGCCTACCATTCATAATGTGTGCATAGTGTGGCCTACAATGTAGAATGGACACGCAGACTTTGTTTATTTTGGTACACCCAGATTATTAATATTTACGTTTTTCAAACCCATATGCTGGCAATGATGCTAACCAAAACTATCCCCAGTTGACTGCCTTGTTACGTCTACTATTCAAACCTTCAAGTTAGCTACACGTCACCCAAGTGAAGTGATTATTTTTAAAGCCTTTTCAGGTTTGGGACTGTCATTTATTTATTCATTATCTATCAATTTCAGTCTTGTTTAATCGATTCACGAAGGTTGACAATCATTAATTTCTTAATCAGAACAGTTCAACAACATTTGAAGTTGCTTGTGAATTCTAGAGACAAAGAATATTCAATATTTACATTGTATAATAATATTAATAATGAACAATGAATTTACATATTGCATTCACCATGGACCTACAACTAAAATTGTCTACTTTTTCGATCCCTTCATATTATTATACGAGTGATTAACCAGCGATGAAAGATTTTCATAAGATAAACGACCAAGCAAAATATAAATTTCTTTCTACCTAGAAACGAGAGTTGTTGCGGGAAAAAAAAACGTAGAATTCAAGTGCTTGTTGGGTAAAATAAAACCGTTTCTATGTTGAAGAATATTGCAGCCAAGTCTTCAATTGTTTTTGTTTTGTCAAACAAGCCTCTGGCTACACTGACACAGTGGCAGCAGATGACAGGACAAGCAAACTAGAGTTTGCACACCCTAAAGCATGCATGCAAGCATACATTCTGGTGTACAGCGTTACAAATTCCAAATAAATATATAAATTCGTATTTAGAGTTGACCCACTCAGTCACAACTGATTTTCAGTGGGGGGAACATTAAACCAAAGCGACCAAGCCAACCCTGTAGGCCCCGACGCAATAGAATATATTATTTTAAAATTACTATGTGGCTTTTTTTTTTAGGCTAAAATGTATTTTTTAACTTGCAAGTAATATTGATAAAAATATGGATGTCTTTGTTAGTTGTTCCCAATTGATATCCAATAAATAATAATAGTCTAAATTTTCTTTGAATGTCGATCGTTGGGCCTAATTGCTTAATTTCATCAGCTTTCTTTCTCGTTCTTTCCTTTTTAGACTATAAGTGAAATCCTAAAATCCGATCTTTGTTACCTAGCTGTATGTTGTTGATTAATCAGGAAACACTTTGTAGGTGTAATAATTGATTAGAATATAAAAATCAATCCAGAAATTTCAAAAATCCATCTCAGCCGCGTATCGAACCCGGGTGACAAAATCAAGTGAGCAATAATTGCCAAAAACCGTTCTATTGAGAAAGGTAACAAATGGATTGAAAGATTACCAATCAAACATTATTTTTATTTACCGTTATCAAAGCATTAGCAATCAATATTCGACATCCATGCAAAAAAATATATGTAAGTTACACTTTCATTTAGTATGTAGCCTAATTGAAATTGTTCTTCAATGGTATTTTTTCTTATTGTTAATAGTAGACACTATAAACGTACATTACATAAACGTAAATGGTTAATAATACTGAAATTCTTTGTCTCTGGTTATTATTTCCACTAAAAAAAAAAAAATCATAATTATGATTAAAATGAAATAAGTTATGAACAAGGCCGTGCAAGCAGGAACCTTTGTTTTGTTGCACTTAAGTCCTCAACCTTCAAGAGCTATAACCAGTTAACCTTTTGACTACCCTTAACCACCCCACTGCACCTCCCTCCCCCCAGGAGTAACATAAACATTTTCTGGATTTCTTTAGCTGTCGTCAACATTTTATTTTATATAATATCTTTATATTATATTATATTATATTATATATTATAGTTAACTCCCTAAATGTTTGGGAAAGGGGTCCAATAAACTAAAACGGCCACACTAAGCACACGCAGATGAATCGATGAATTCACATTTAAAGAAAAAATATGATGTGACAGTAACACTGATACTATGTTAGTTATAGTATGTAGCGCAACACTGGAAGGAATAGTGGAAGAAATCTGCTCGGCCAAAGAGTATTAAGTGCTCTCCATCAATTAGTTCCATAACATGGTGGGAAAGTTAGTTTTTTTAAAATATTTCCTCCGCTAATGGCCAAGCAAAAGGCTGCCACGCCTTGAATAGTACACAATTGAAACAGATACGCTTACAATAACTAAGTACTAGTGCTACTCTAGTCATTAGAAATCTCAGTGGAAAACCAATGCAGTGGAACCAAACATGTCAAGGGCACTACTGATATTATTTACTTATGTATTATGCCTTCAATTGAATGATAGAT
Source organism: Sweltsa coloradensis (assembly GCA_024449915.1). Classification (NCBI taxonomy): domain Eukaryota; kingdom Metazoa; phylum Arthropoda; class Insecta; order Plecoptera; family Chloroperlidae; genus Sweltsa; species Sweltsa coloradensis. Next base: position 52,949 of record JAMZAV010000958.1, read on the forward strand.
TAAATTGTTACTGAACGTCTAATGCAATATTGCTATTCGAGACGATGAATGGCAACTGATAGTGATAGGATGGTGATAGATGAAAGCCCGTGCCTTATGCGGGATTCAAACCCACGTCCTCGCCAAGTGTCATACACTTCCAATCAGCGCCCTAATCGTATGAGCAACCATGGATGGGATCATGCTTTCAAGTACAGAAAACTAAGTTTAGAACATTGCTTGTTGCATTGGCAAAACCAAAACAATATATTTATAATGTTTTTAAATTTAAAATTAATTATTTTTTCAATAAGTCTCTAGAAGAAGAACCAACACATTTTCCACAACATTGATTTTTCCACAGATTAATAATTTAGTTAGATTTTTTTAAACACAATATTTGCCAAATTGCAAGCTCAAAGGTTATTTTAAAAAATATTTAATTTTAAAAAATAAAGTCTAATTTGCAATGATGCTATTTAAAACTCTGACCCATGAACATTGTAGAAAATAATTAAGAGGCAATGTTCAGGGATTTTAAGGGAAATTAGGAGGAATGGAGATGTGGGACGGTTTTCTGCAGACTCTTGGAAAGGTTTGTGCCACATATGACAAAAAGATTAGATGTGGATCCACTATCCAGTAAATTACAATTGAAGATTGACTGCAGTGGCGTGGCGAACATACAAATTCAGATACCAAAAGGGGTGGGTGGGTGGTCCCCCAGGGACTTACCCCATTAGGGAGAAGTAAGGTAGGTGATTATAGGCCAGTTAGTTTGACTTCGGTAGGGAGTACAGTTATGGAAAGCCACGTAGTGTACTCTATTATCTGTAGCTTCGCATTGAATTAGAGACTCATTGGAGGGGGAGGGGTGGGGTTTTGGATGCTCAGCTTTGTTTCAGGGAAGGTTTTCTTACGAGACTGGTTGGCAAAGATTACTTCAGGATATCGGGGACATTTTAGATGATGGTGGGGGGGAAGTGGATGCTATGAGATTATTTTCTTGATTTTAAAAAGGTTTTTAAATTTTCGATAAATACTTGCATGACACATGGCCAAAAGAAAGTCTACAAATAAAAATAGGAAGAGAGATTACGATGGTATTGGCATGTACGAAGAATTAAGCAAGATAGAATCCCAATAAGAGAATTTGAACGCACATGGGGGGGGGGGGGGGGGGGGGAGTAAGAAGAGTTGGACGCCCAAGAGATAGATGGAGGGACCTAATAAAATGGAAATACTCTGGGAGGATAGAAAGAAATGGAGAGAACTGGTAGAAATGCCTGTCATAGAAGACATCAAAGAAGATAAATAAAAAATAAAATAAATAAATAAATTTTATTTAGAGTCTACCCACTCAGTTATATAACTGATTTTCAGTGGGGGACTTTAAATCAAAGCGACCAAGCCAACCCTGCAGGCCCCGACGCAATCGACGAGTGAGCGATAACCAACCAAAGATCGATATTTTTTTAATAGGAAATATAGCAATCAGTGGTATGGACAGTGCGAACACCCGCGAATCAACGCCAGAATCAACAAGGCCGATTCAGAACAACTCTGAAATTTATTATGTGCTTCGTTGCTAGGACGGCTCCAAAGTCACCGTTTACAAACTCCTAAGACAAGAACTGATGGACTGAAGTCCAAATCAGAAGTTAAAAAAGTTCTGACTTTAGCGGGAATCGAACCCTGGACCTTCTGCATTGGAAGCAGATACGCTAACAACAAGACCAACGAGCCACACAAAAGACCAACGAGCCACACAACAAGACCAACGAGCCACACAAAGACCAACGAGCCACACAAAACCAAGCTGAGAAAAAAAAAAAAAAAAAAAAAAGCTGAGCCTGGCTATAGCAAGCACTGAAAGTCAACAGCCCGAGAAACTGGTGATATGTCACCCCCGACCTGACTTTTGTTTGAACCAGTGTTTGAATATTATTATTATTATTATTTGCATGACATGCTAGTGGGGAAGGTTAGTCATGTAGTGAAGGACAACTGGACAAGCAGGTTGCAAGGTGGGTAGAAGATATTTTAAAGTATCTGAGAAGGCCTAAGATAGGGGTGGTTTGTCACAAGTGAAAAAAGACAAAAATGTTTATTGATTGATTTGTTCTTAGGACGTGTCTGAACTATATTCTCATTCTCAGCCTCATTCTCAACCTCGGTACTAGAAGTGTAACTTTTGGTTGTATCTTGATGGGGTAATGGTATCAGTATCAAAACAAATTGATGAAAAGCCGTGAAGTTGACACAGTCATGCAAGAGGCTGACTGATTGCGATCTTAAGTTAATTTTTTTTTGAAGTGTTAACATAACGTTTTCATACTAAATTTGATTCTGTACTATTTATTACTATATTATCAATTACCGGTACATTTAACAACTTATTTGGTTATTTAACGTGATTTAGAAGTGTTTTAATTCGATCATCTCCAGAGGCCACCATTTTTAGTAATAAGAAAGAAAACGAGTGTGGTATTTTCATTACTAGGTTTCATTCTCGTTCTCAAGTCTCGATCTGGACCCTTCGTACATAACTTCTGTTGTCACCGATGAATGATAACGTCAAATTGAGAATGAGAATAACTAAGAATAAGCCACGTTTTTTTAAGCAATCCGACACGACAAGTCACATACATGTTCTGATTAAAAATGGGAACTTTCAAGTTCCTTGAATATTGAATTTATTAGTTTCAGTTCCTTAAAGTTATCATTAATCCTAAATTGTGGTGTGATGAAAGGAATGCCAAAAGGCTGGATCATGTGAGAAACATGTAGATATAGGATAGGAGACCAACAGCTTACCTGAAGTGGAGTAGGCGCGCCGTGATAGAAGACATAAACACAAATGAAATAACACTACATTTCAAACGTTTCGGTCTACGTGACCTTCCTCAGTGAGTAGAGAAGAGTTACTGAGGTGAAAAACTAAAGCTAGGTAGCCGTTGGCTAGGGTGGGGGTGGGGTGAAGTGAAAGATCTTGTGTGATCATCTTTCACTTCACCCCACCCCCACCCTAGCCAATGGCTACCTAGCTTTAGTTTTTCACCTCAGTAACTCTTCTCTACTCACTGAGGAAGGTCACGTAGACCGAAACGTTTGAAATGTAGTGTTATTTGTTTATTTGTGTTTATGTCTTCTATCACGGCGCGCCTACTCCACTTCAGGTAAGCTGTTGGTCTCCTATCCTATCTCTACATGTTTCTCACATTTATCCTAAATTGGACATGATGACTACTGAGTTAGCAACATAGTTACTAGTTCCCAGGAATGTTGCTACACTGAAGTAAGGGGCCACTTGCCCCCCCCCCCCCACTTAATTTTCAATATAGCTGATGTTGTAATTGTTGTTGGTATTGCATTCAGACCACTACTTTTTTCAACTGCACAAAACACTCCAAAAAAAAGCTATTGATAAGAACTTGAAACTTCACAAACCCCCGTACTTCATATTTCCTTTGCAAAAGGACTTTGCTCCCACTACCATCCCACCACTTTTTAAACAACAACATGAACATTGTAGGGGCACAGTTAGGGGGATTAAAAAACTCCTTGCCCGCCTGATGTTGTAAAACGAACGTGGTCCCACATTTCCCTAAAAACTTGGAACTCGTACTAGGAACTCGTACCCGGAAATGTGTTGCTCCCCAAGACTGTTCATTGCCAAAGTGGCTTCTGATATTGTTAGAGCTTGGTGATGTGCATGTAAAGAAGTGGGGTTGAGAGTGAGATTGTTTGCACCGCATACGTTTTGTTTTGTCGTGAACTTTTAATAATATCGAGAAAACTCTAGCCCCTAGCTTGAACAAGGAATCAAACCCTAGAGCCCTGCAATGGAAACTGGCACCACCAGCGCAGCTTGCAATCTAGCAAATATGGTAAGTAGTGAATCACAACTTAGAAATTAGAATACATTATTTGGACATTTGGACTCACCACAATTGAAGAGGTTGACTTGAACGCTGCTGCGGCAGTCGAGGTAAGCTGGATCAAGTACGAGATGACTTCAGCTGGGCGGACTGCGAGGAAACCAAGTGATGCGGAGTCTGTCGTAGCGGGCGCATGTCTTAAGGCAGCTGAAACAAGGCAGAGAACACAATGAATTATAAATACGTCCTAAAATTGTTTCCATTTCCAATTATTATGCTTTTACTTCTATGTTATTGGTTTCTGACCATTGAACTATTGTGAGGTCCAGTAATCAATTATTTTATTACCGGTACCTACAACTGTTTGCAATGATTATTAGCTGACATTATTAAAAAAATCAAATAAAGTTAACTATAGTAAAATATTTTAGTATCACTATGCATCAAAAACTGCTCTAAAAACATAACTTTATTGAAATTCAAGTTTCTATTTTAACCGGTGATAATTGAGATGTTATTTTACAACTTTGATGTTTTCTATAGCCATATTCCATTACATAATGAATACTATGTGCCTATAAGAGGCAACAATTGACTTAAATATCACAATCATGTATATTTAAAATAATAATGTATACATACGGTACTAGGTTTAGAATGAAATAATAGTCGGCGACACCAAAGTACAGATAGCACGAAAGGTAGCACTGCTGCCGCAAGACCATTATGGCTTTCATGTCCGAATTTTCTTCCATGAAGTACTGGTTTTATTTACACCTCCCACACCTACTGTTTCTACTAGTGCTGCTACCTCACGGCAACTGTACTCGTATCAGACACCAACTGTAGCAGGGCCCAAGTGAGTTGACTTACCTCAGGTTGTAGATTGCAGCGAGTCATCCAACATCAGAGTTATGTGACCCAGGGGAGTCGGAGGCAGCAACATCCACAGGGGGGTCATCTTAGAGTAGAGAAGATCTTCATTCACTTATGTTACAAGAATAGACCTCGTCGTGAAGAGGGATGATGAGGGATGATACTGGAAGAGGCACAGACTGAAAAGAAGAAAAGAAATATGTAATTAATGAGGCAGTTTAAAGAAATAAAATCAATACGGTATTTTAATAGATGGTGGGTGTCACCTAGTGTAGAGTTAAATGAACGGATAGTAGAAATAGAAACCACTTTAGCATGTGCAAATTAAATATAAAATATAGGGTTCAGATAAAATGTAATCTGAAAAACTCAAGAACCAGTCATCTTTGGAGCTAAATTAGATATTATATTGATTGTTCTAATGCACGCAATTTAATGGGATTTTAATAATAAAATATGATATTGGGTTGAATGGAGAACTTACCATGAGCTTGGTGCAGAGAGCCAGTAGATCGTTGAATGCTTGAGTCACCCTCTGCAGTCACCTGATCGAGGCCAGCCCAGGTTACGAGGTGATGTCATCGTCTCTCGTGTGGTGGCTGGAGATAGTGCCGGGCTGGAATCAAGTTCAACAAGGTTAATCGAGACGACAGGGGTCGAATAGCCAATTCTGATATGAACAATGATCACGTTAGCAACATTGTCACAGCCTGAGATTCAACCATTCCTACACTGACAAGTTCAGAAATTCAAAGATTTTACCCTAGGTACCTTTCAGAAATTCCTACTGAATTTACCGTTTTTATGTAATTTACGAAAATGCATTTGTATCGACTATATTCAAGACATAAGCTAAGGTTATCATATATATTAAAAAACTGCGCCAGCGGGATTTGAACCCACGTCCGTCCCTCTGCACCCCACGACCAAACTAAATAATCCACCGCAATCGCGCCTAATTACACTTTACTTTCATGAAATGGGTCCGAATTGCTGCCTGGCTACAGTCGTTCTAATCTTACCGGGTTTGATAGTAGAAAACGCGATTACTGCAGGCCTACCGGCCGATAGGCTACGCAACAAACAATGGTTTCTATCAGAACATGACTGACAATACGGTGCGATTAGCGACGCAAGGGTGGAGAAAACAAGACCAAGTTTCAGTGACCAGATCAGCGCATGACCTTCAGATTAGTTCAGGCAGGTAGAACTTTTAGAGGGAAAAATACACGAAATACGCAAGTAATTAATATAAAATGCTATACTGTACGAGTGTAAGGTCGATGAACACAATGTTTCCAAGATATCGTATTACTAATTGGATCACGTTAAAAATTTTATGGGCAATTTGACGCAAGAATTTATACCGAGGTGCCATTGCGCAATTAATTCCACAACTCGCATTAATCACGAATGATGAATGATTGTGAAGTGAAATTATTAATAATAATAGCACTTTAAGGTTAAGCAGTTCCTAATGTTGAACACGTAGGGCAAAGTGAAACTCCCAAGTCATAATTGATATAAGTTATGATTACGAATTTAACTAAGCTATGAAACAAACGATGATTAAAACAAAAGTAAAATGGAATTACTTATTCCTAATAATGAAAACTAAAGAAAACAAAATTAATGAAAGTAATATCAAGTTCGTCGTGGAATGCCCGAGAGGCGGTTAGATGGTAGCTACTAGCTAAAACACGACCTTCTTGGACCACGTTTAAAATGTGACCCATTTGACCCAACAATTTACCGAGGTTTAATTACACAAGAATAATTACAAAACTCGGTAATAGTGCATTATAGCGGACGTGGGTATGGCTAATACTCTACCTACAAAACCTTTAACGTCGCTATTTTAAGACGTTAAAGGTTTAGAAGGTACTTTAGATTTAAAACAGCGACGTTAAAGGTTTTGTAGGTGGAGTGTTAGCCGCTATAATACCCTCGTCCGCTATAATGCACTATTACCCAAAACTCGCAATGAAATCAAGAATCAATATTGATTTTAGATACAAAATGGTGAAATTATTAACAATCAAAGGAATGTTAAGCATTTACATTGAAGTTGAACACTCGTAGCAAGCGAAATTCCAAGTCATTCAATACTTTAATTTAACTAGCATAAGTAATGAAGCAAACAATGATTAGAACACAAAAACAATAAAATATTGCTAATATAATGCAACGGTTAAGTAAACTAATAGGAAAACAGTCTCGGTACAGTATGGAATGCGGTTAGATGTAGGTAGGTAGAACACATGAGCTGTCTTACCTTGGTGCTGTGTCGAGCGCGTCTGACTCCGAGGACTCCAGCAAGCGAACTGATAAGGCTTCAAGTCCGAGGGGCGGCTCCCGAGTCCCGCCACGTCACCTGGGCCTACGTGACTTGTGACTGACTGCACAGCTGACTGACAGGCGGAACACGGGGCAACTACAAACTGTGGGGGGGGGGGGGGGGGGGGCTAATCATAGATAGATGTAATGGAATCAAATAAAAATAAATTGATATTCCCTCTTGTATGGATCCTGGATAAGCCGGGTCAAATTTTATTTTTTTACTTTAAAAAGCACTCAAATGTAGGTGCGTGAACTTGGACCCCACAATATTTAGTACTTTATATTTTTAACACTTTTGTCTTTGAACTAAATGATTCTGTAATTAATAAAAAATTCTATCAATTTCTTTGATGAGAAGAACGCAGGCCCGCATGGGCGTACTGCGTAGGAACTCTTTTTCGAATGAAAGGGGGGGTGGGGGGGGGAGTGGATGAGCTGTCGAGGTTTTTTGCATCCCATCCTTCCACCAAGCCACAAATCAGCACACCATAGACTGCATGGGTCACGGGAAGAAGCGGCCCATTTCTACACGCCTAAACGTCGAGATTTCCGGTCACGACGAGATTCGAACCCAGGACCTGGGGGGCATGGGGGCAAGTGCCCCCGCGGTGTCAAATGCCTGCTGCACGCGTAATAATTAATTTTTGCTTTTACAGTGATGTGGAATATTGATATTTAACTTTTTCAGCATCACATTTTGTAAATAAAAATAATAAAATTCTTTCTTGGAATAAAATACCCACTCAAGTTTCATAACTGATTTTCAGTGGGCAAATTTTAAAGCAATTAGTTGGTGAATGGTACTTAAGGGCACACACCACTAAGGTTATTAGTTAGTACTTAGTGCCCAATGGTAATTATATATTTTTTCCAAAAGAAAGGGCAGGCCTGTGCTGGTCAGAACCAGCCACAGGCAAGAGAAGGGCATGGGGCAGGTGGCTGGGGTCGTGCCTGTGGCTTGTGACGAAATCCAGCCGGGGGCAGGGAGGGTATGGTGAGGGCAGGGGGTGGAAGTTCCCCCACGTCGTGGTCGTCGTTGGGGAGGTAGTCAATTGAATGGGGAAAGTTCCCAGACGACTGCTTCATTTTTCGTCTTGTATACGATGAGCATAGGAGGTAAACTCTGGGCCTAATTCTCCTCCCAAAGTCCAGACATTGCTGGACCCACCCATTCTTAGAGGAGGGGGGGGGGGATTTAAAGCAGACTGAGCCAACATGTTGGCTTGATGTCGTCACTCGACACTAACAAACCACCAATCAGAGATCGGCATTTAACATAGGAAACTGCGACTAAGTGATAGAGCAAGATTCACCCACGGACGCTGACAGAATCAACAAGGCTACCAGAAAAACTTTATACTTTATAATTTTTATATCATATATATTTTTAAATATTATTATATATTTATATATAATTATTTTTATTATTTATATATTTATGTGCTTCTTTGATTTTTTTCCTTTCATACACTGATATCAACAAATTGTATTAATATTTTATTTTAATGTTGCACATTGAAAACAATCTAGGCTATGATTTTAGTAATGTTGCAAAAAAAATATCATTTACAGTTACACTATTGCATTTAAATCAAGCTCATATCTGAATTATGAATTTTATTCTTCGAGAAAGAGACTGAAGCTTGTAGCCTGCATCGGGCATCGCTAGCCGACTTCGATAGAAGTCATTGGCCAACAGTGCACACAGAAGAACCATATCACCCCTTACTTGACTTCAGTTATGGAAATGGGAACATTGAGTTGATTGGCTCTAGGACTAAAATATAGTAATAACTATGTAATAATATTACATATTATGATCAAATTGACAGCAATGATTACAAAACAACTTTTAATAAATTACATTTTTCAATTCAATTCAATCAAGAAATTCAGCAGCTACCATCATTTTTCAAAGGTAAGCTGTTGGATCCTATCTCACACCAATATACATTTTTTAATTCAATCAACGTGTACATAAACCATTATTTTGTCATAAGCCATAATATGTAACCACATGCTTTAGGTTTCTCTGTAGTGTGGCTCCATACACTATAATATTCAAAACAATATGCTCAATTACAATAATATAATTGAATGATAGCAATACGTAGTTGAAAAAGTTTTCTCAATTGCTAGAGCTATGGCGCATTAAGCCAGAGGTTCTGGGTTCAATCCCCAGTCGGGGAAAACTTTTACGACAATTGCTATCATTCAATAATAATGTCCTCAAAGCGGGCTTATGCTAAAAAACCTTATATTAATAATATAATTAATATGTGGAATTAGTTAAATAAAACAAATGCTACCTTCAATTTAATCAAATAAACATTAGCCTCTGCCTACAAAAGCTAGGTCCTACAAGGCTCTTATCTAAACAAACTAGAAATCAATGATAAGTTGTTAGATGCTAACCACATTTCCACCAGTATTTCTGTTGAAATACAAGTTTTCCAACCACATTTTCTAAATAGTATAGGCTGACTGGTTAAAAAATACACATCAATTTAGTACATCTATTAAAAGACAACATGTAGGTACTATTGCATTCCTAGGTTAATGTGCTACAATGATTTGTCCAGTAACATACGCATAAACAATCAAAACACGTTTATAGATTCATAAATTCGATGCATCAAGACTCGAATACACAATTCTTTATATCATAAACAAACAGCATTTGCTCCTCTTCAACAATGCCTTCATGTATGGGAATATGGCCGCTATATTATTTTGGGAAGGAAATCCCAGACGTATGGCAATATGTCAGCCAACAATGTTTATAACGTCATGTGTATACAACAAAGAATACGTAACTTAATCTGCTCAAACAGAATGCTAATTGGAATTGTTGTAGTCTCTAACAAACACCGGATTGTTTAGGCATTCCATCATTCCAAACGGTAATGCCAAATAACACTTAGGCCTAGCGGTAAACTTTCAAATAACTATTTCCTACCTCTTCTATTTCCTCACAGAGAAATAAAATAAGAAAAATTAGAACTTATCTAGTACCCACGGAAAAAAACAAAGCATCTTACTATTTCAACCAAGATAATATAGGACTTACACTTTTGGCAAATTCCTGTTCGCTCCGCTCGGTTCTGGCTTCACAGTTGTTCGAAACTTTACACCATTACTACAGAAACAAACATAAAGGGCTCTATATGCAGTAATATTTTTCTGAACATGATTTTAGGTACCGTAAATAGTAAAAAACTTAGTTAATTTTAACGATTGTGTGAAGTCTAAAATTGACTGTTTTTGTAAATAAGAAATAAAAAGATGGACAATTAACAATAAATATTGATACTATAACCGTAGGACAGTCCATAATGTATCCTAGCTTGACACCATGCTAAGACGTTTCAGATGGCCAAACAAATAGCTATTTACAATACAAAGTACCAAATGTGTCCTATTACCTGTTCTAGGGGTGTGCGGATGATTTAAAGGTTCGAATAGAACATTGAATAGTTGATTTAAAGTTTGAAATATCAATCTTTTTTACCGAATCGGAATAGTACATATTACGGATACTGTATTTACTCGATTGCAGGTCGCACATAAATTAAAAGGCATAAGAGTGTGAGCCACAATTGCATGCAACATTATTTTTAAAACTCTGTTCGGATATGGGAACCTTGATTTGTTCACCCTCGACCTCGCAAACAAGTATGAAATGCTGTAGTAAAATTTTGTAGTTGTTGCTAGATTGTAACAAGTCATGAAACAATTGCCAAATATAGTTAACTGCCGCCACAATGCATCTCCACCATAGTTGTCGGATTCGAAAAACAAATACAAATTATTGGAATCGAACAGATAACAAATTGTGAATATTACCGTATTGTTCCGAATATAGCGCGATGTTTTTTTCCGAAAACACAATCTCAAAAACAGCACTCGCGTTATTTCCGCGCGCTTGCATTTGAAATAGCGCCTGAACATAGGCGACGCCTCCATACAACTCCCGCGCATTGTCTGCTGCGGTTCGCCCCACCCACCCACTCGATGCCACTGAACTCGGCCGAACCTTGGGCGAAACTGTCTGCTAGTCGTCAGAATCCTCGGCCGTGATCACATCGTGACCTAGCTTGACCTACATAGATTTTGTTCGTCGGGGTTGTCTATCTATGTGTCTACGTAACGTAATAATGAGTGATGAAGGAGAAGATGAAATGGCTCAAGATGAACAAATAAAGACTGCTGATTGCGTGGAAAAGAAAGGTTCCTCTGCCTTACAAATCAGCAAGGGATTGCGAAGGAGCTAGGCCTAGGCCTACGACGTAAACATTGAAGACCAGGAATCAGACTGGTGAACTGTGGTTGACATGTGAGCTTGTGCTTGGCCCTACCCTGTTAAAAACCATAGGCCTAGACCCTAGCATTGTTCAAAATGTTTTTTGTAAGTGTTTCATGTACATTTTAATTTTCTTCGATTTTTTTCTTTTTCTTGAAATGATTCTGAAAAATTGGGGGTCGTGTTATATTTGAGGTCGTGCTATATTCGGAACAATACGGTATTTGAATTTTGAATATGTATTTGCACACCCCTATCCTATTCAATTTTAAGCCTACTTTTCTCTAACACACCTACTAGGCCTACTATCTGCGCTATTGCACGGAGGGAAAGTCTGCTGAAATAAAAAACACGTAATAAAGTACTTGTTATCTCATCAATCAAAGTTTACATGTACTATTTCAACAAATGGTTAACTAATAAATATGAAGTAAGGACAATGATAAAAAATTACTAAAATTATGTTTAAAAAAGTACTTATTTTATATCTTTGAAACAAATACGTAGGCTACAAGAAAAAATCTTGAAGTGAGTATTCTGTTCTGAGCAATCACTATGGGAAGACATTTGAAGAACTTGGGAACTAGAGACGTATACAAGGGCTCTCGAAACCATAATGCCATAAATAATGTAAATTAGTATTTGAAATTAAATATCGATCAAGGAATAACCCTGGTACATTATTACCTATTTTCTGTGTAAATATAACTACGGTACTACAATCATCTTTCAACCCTGAGTAATACTGTAAATTGAAATTATTGTGAGTCGCTGTTCTGGAAGCTATAATAATACTCGAGATTAACAACCTACATAATAGTAATACCATTGAATTAATATTGCGTTTACTGTCCTCCTGACCAACGATGTAGGTTACACATATCAATGCTCCGTGATCAAAGTTCCCTGTCTTAGGACAAGAATGTACTACCCGACTAACGCGTGATTGAGCGTACAGTACGGTACACATCCGGCCATTGGCGTTGAGACTCTACCCACACTACGTACTATAGACTCAAAGATAATTGATAATACAGTAAAGACAAGTTACAACATTTACATTTAAGAATGTCTTAAAAAAGGAATGACAATACATTTTATAACACCTACTAAATTATTACAGACAGCTAACAATACTTTCAATTCACGGTTTAGTGTTTATCTTCAATATAGGTACTAGGTAGTCAAGCCCACATTTAAAAAACTAATGCAAAATTCCAAAGCAAGATTCTGTATTTAACTTTGAAATTTAACAAACAAGTACAGCTGTACTCTGGTGGTATTTGAACTATTTTTATAAAATAACAATCGGTTCCTGTAAAGTTTGTTTAAAGTGGGCATGACTGTATGTAGTATACAAATGTATTGCTGTCAAAAAAATGTAATATATAGTAAATTCATTGCCTTCTAAGTTACCACTAAAAATAATAATATTGCATGAACACGTCATCTAACAACAATATCAGTAGGCTCTACATACTACTACTAGTGAACTATTTAGTAACATTAATACGCTTAACAAACAGTATACAGGAAAACGTACTTAACCAGGCTTAATCCCTGCTCAAGACGCAAACATGACGATTGACGATATGACTGGCTACGCCAAGTAGGCTAACTGGTTGACATAGTAATATAATTTCACATAAAATATTATTTGGTAATCTGACACAATTCAACAGTAAGGTGTACATCGAATGTCACTCTGCAATCAAATGATTAAACATGAAACTTTATTTACTCGCACGATTTGGGACATGGCTAGATAAGAGTATTATCTAGGGCTGGACAAAAAATCGATATTTAAATACGATATCGATAATTGGAAATATTTTCCATATCGATATTTGATTTCATATTGAAATATCAAAATTTACACAAAAAATGCGAAATTTCGTAATTTTGGTGGAGGTGCCGGATAGGTAGTCTGAATTAAATTAGCCTGGCTGGTGCATTTGGTGGAGGTGCCGGGTCATAAAAAACGATTGTGAGATCGTAAAAATCGTTAAATAGGTTTATGGTGATAACTTTTCAACATTTGACCACAAATTATGAAAAATAAACCCACTCTTTAAAAAAAAATTGATTTTCGATTTTCGATTTTTTTTAACAATTACATTTTGATATATCGATATCATATCGAAATTTTGCGTGCGATATCGATAATTGAATGATATGTCATAGCCCAGCCCATCCATGGATAGTATCTTGTACCGGTTATGGCGTGGCCCGTAGTGCATGCATTGCTGGGACTGAAAGTGTGGTAACAATAACAACATTACATTATTGTTAAATTACATTTTGTGCTTGGTTTGGTACTAGGCCTATATTAAAAAAAGAACTAATAATTTTCCAAAAATATTTACTCGAGTCATTGCTTAGGAACTACAATAACCTTTAAAAGTGAAATGGCCGGATCAGTAATGAACTTGATAGATTACGAAAATGCAAAACTGGAAAACTTACGTTGGCAAACAGACTTTTGTACTTTTGAACTTTGGTATAAATAATGACAATTGATAACATAAAAGGAATTCTTCGATTCCAAAATAAATTTTAAAAAGGTTACCGTTAGTTTATTTATTGTCTTTACACTCAAATCAAAACAATTATTCATGTACCGTATTGCAGTTAGCAAACATGGGTCCTGATTAACAAAACGATGTACACCCAGATATGTTAGTGTCCTGTGTTGTGTGTATGACTAACCACCGAACAGAACACTGTGTTCTATACTTCATACTAGTACTTACATTTCACAGAGATGGGCTGATGCCGATCCCAATACCAGTGACTACACCTAGCCAGGGGCCTACAACAAGCCCTCCTAGTCCTTACAGTAGTAGTAGGATTAGTCCTAGTACTGAGACCACATCTCCTTTAAGCATTGGTCTAGCTCTAGCGGCTAGCCCCAGGAAGCTACTTCCAACCTTTTTTTTGCAGCAATCAGTTGGAATCGAGTTTTGTGGTACATTTTTGGAGTTTGGCTCATCTCTAATACTTCAGACTACTAACTAACTAACAGAACACCACGTTCTGTTGTATACTTCACACGACTAATCACCAACACCGAACAGAACACAGCGTTCTGTTGCATACTTCACACTTCTAACCACTGAACAGAACACCACGTTCTGTTGTATACTTCACACTTAAACCACCACCATGTTCTGTTGTTAACTTCACACTGACTAACCGGAGAGAAGTCTTGCTTCCGAGGCTTGAACCTCACCACTCAGGAGTCGGCTATCAGGTCCCACTCATTGCGGCTAGGATTAGAACAGATCTCCATCGTGACAAACGAGTTGACGGTCGGGCTTTGAACACTTAGACATGTTCCCGTTGCCATGTTGTAGACCGGAGAGTTTTTCTACAAGTACAGACAAGGACAACATTATTAGAAGCTCATATAAATAAAACATACTGTTTTCTAAAGATAGTAAATAAGAAAAATGATTTGTGTTTTAATTTTAAACTACAATTAATATTTGAATATGACCGATGAACATTTGATATCATTGTACCTACATATTTTCTTGATAAGTTGATTTAAAAAAAATGTTACTTCTCTTAAATTTAATTCAAGCAAACTTCAAAAGTGAACATTTTATGTTAAAAGTGCAAGAAACTATCATAAATTTAAAATTAGTTTTTTCTGAGTGGTTAAAAAAATAAGTTCTTTTAAAAGACTGAGTTTATGCGAGTAGTCTTACTTCGCCCCTGTGTCTCCACTCCTGGTTTCCGCCCGCCTCGTGGCACTTGGACAGTTTAGGGAACTTGTCAGCCGAATCCAGACACAACAGTTGCGCCAACACCAGCTCATGCTTGTCCGTTTCAAACCATACCTGAAAGATATACAATTTACTATGTAGTTACCATACAGCATGTTATTTGTGGTGCCTTAATAATTAGGGTTGCCGTTCGATATGAATTTGAACATCGATAATCGCGCATGTGCATTCGATTATCGATCGATAAATATCGAATAAAAATTAGGCTTAGACTTTTTTGCATACCGACGCGGACCGTGGACCTTTTGCGAGTGCATCCTTTTGTTCCTTCCATTTGCTCAAAACATGGTTTTTCCACACTAGCGACGTCTTTCACGAGAGCGGCCCCTACCCTCCCACGCGTGGCTGGTCAGCCCGACAAGAGCATACTACGTAGTGTAAACAGATGCTACCCGGATCGTTTGTTGTCTTTGTGAAGGTATGTGCTTCTCGGAAATCTTAGTTCTGTGAAGTTTCATTTCATCTTTTGTTGCGATTGTTGTTCATTCATTTATGAGATTATTATACCAGTAACTATTCAATGCTTTGATATTTATTAGGTGTTGAGATGACTAATATTTGACATTACTTTGGAAGACGACGTAATATTGGTCTGAGAGAACTGATGATAAGATAAGATAATATTATCTTAGCACTCCCGAATGAAGTAAAGCGACACCAAGTTGGCACGGAGTGTGGAGGAATGCATCTCGATAGATGCTTGTGTTGACCTTGAGTGGCGTACTACAATATCGGTTGTGACAAGGCGAGGTTGAGCAATCAGCACCTGCAGGCGCGGCGAGCGAAGCCGCCTAGTAACACACGCACGCCATGCAAGTTGCCTACACTGCAGCAAGGCAGGGGCGATGCCTTGTGCTTTGGACTTTGCGCCTTACGCGTGTTGTAGATCTCGCTGTGGATGAATTTTTCACAGAATAAAGCGATTAATGTCTAACTGGAAATATTTTATAAAGTTCTGCAGAGCGACCGGTTCATTACAAAATTTCGGAATAGCGAGCTGAATCGATTATTGATTGTTTTGGGGAAATAATCGTATCAATCATCAAACGGCAACCCTATTAATAATATTAATATGCCTTTGATGAGATAAGGAAATAATATGTAGTATTATTGCAACTAACAATATTAATTAAATAAGCAGCATCAACACTCGTTACCACAATGGACGCTCAGTAACACAAACTGATTACGAGTACGACCATGGGCCTACCTGATTTTTGGCTCTAATGCAGCTTTGCAACTTCAACCGTGATCCTTTTGTCTTCACATCTTTGGCAGCCGCTATACATAGACTAGTGTTTGACAGTCGAATCTGTAACAATGTATGGTACACAATACATTACACAATAATAATAGAATAGTCCAATTTAAAAATAACCAAACATTTTAAAAGCTAAATTGAAAAACAAATAAGGAACTCCAAAGACCTAACATACCGGTAGTTAAATCGTTTTCGATGGTCCCACTCGAATCCCTATGTTTGTATGAAAAGTCTTTTTAGTAAAAATATAATTTTAAACTAACTAATATTTTTGAACATGACTATAAAAGACTGTTGGGACAACATTTTATCCTAAACTGCTGATTTGATGTAATTCTCTTCCGCTCAAATTGATTTTTTTGATTTTTTTTTCGTTTTCTCGATCAGCATGGCGTGTTGGCGGGTGGGGGGGAGGAGAGTGTTCCTCCGTTGTAAGGCAACAGATACAAGGCCGCTCTAGCGCTCAGCGGTGGGCCATTCAAACTTACGCAAGCAAAGTGTTTATGCAACTCTGTAGTAGCCCTACCTCAAATTGTGACGTAACAATTGTAATTTGAAATTATCACGTTGAAATTAATTTTCCTTTTAAGCAAGATGGTGGACAAGGTGAATGAAGGTACTTTGGGGAATGGACTAAAAGTGAAAAAAAAACGGTGCAAAATGCTGGGGATGTGAAAAAGTAGTAAAGGTGGGGATACAGTGTGTAAAGTGCAAGATTTGGGCCCATTTTACATGTGCCGGAGTGGAAAAGAAGGACTATAGTATGAAAAAGAAAAGTGACTGGAAATGTGGGTGCGAGAAAAGTGAGGTTAGGGAAGACATCACAAAGCCTAGCCTAGGCCTAAACAAGATAGGCCTAGGCCAACAAGGTAGGCTAGAGCTAGACAATGATATAAATTGGAAAGCTGAAATGGTAAACCAAATAAACTACATGAGAGAAGAGATTCTGAAACTAAAGAAGAGTGAAGATGAGCTCAATGAGATCCTGTCCGACCGAAAAATGTGGGAGGTGGAAATGTATATTAACATGAAGTCATTGGAAAACCAAAACAAAGAACTAAGAGAAATGGTGAAGAAGGAGAATGAAGGAAGACGAGAACTGTGGGAAATGTTAAAGAAGGAGGCTGAAGGAAGACGGGAACAAGAGAAGGAGACACAGAGGAATATTTACAAACAAAAAATGAGAATGGATGCGGTGTCCCTAAATCAGTGCTACAGCACAAAGTGCGTAGAAGTGATGAAGTTAACCGAGAGGGCTGAGGTAATTCTCGGTTGGCGAGACAAAATACGCCTAGGCCTAGATCAGCCAGAAACTGAAATAGACCTAGGCCTGCAGCTCGATGGAGCCCAAGAGCCTATGAAAGGCCTAGGGGACAGACCAGAGCCGGTACTAGACCAAAAACAGGGGCCAGGCCTAGGCCTGGGCAAAGGGCCAGTGGTCCAGATACTAGACCAAGAACAGGGGCCAGGCCTAGGCTTAGGCAAAGGGACAGCGGTACCGGTACTAAACCAAGAACAAGGAGTAGGCCTGGACCTAGAAAAGGATAGGCCTACCAAGGCGTTACTGATAGGTGACATATGGGGAAGAACGGCAGGAGAATTCTGCACAGAAGATGGATACAGAGCCAGAGCTTACCCAGGCATCAAAATAAAGGAATTACAACAGAAAATCCAAGAATATGGTGAAGAAAAAGTGGCAATAGTGGCCATACAAGTGGGAAATGCAGAAAGAGTTGGGCTGGACAACAGAAAGCAAATAATGACGCAGGTACAGGACCTACTATCAACAACAAAACAGAAGTTTAAGGGGGCACAAATAACTATGTCTGGCCTCACTACATGGACAGGAACCAGTGCAAACATCCAAATAAAAACCATTTGTGAGAAAGAAAATGTAATGTTCATAGACATGTCAGGATTGGAAGAATAACCGAAAACTGGAAGAGAGAAGCACAAATGGGGACACGAACAAGGAGGTACATAAGTAACATAATGCGGATTAACGAAAAAGACCATACAATAGGCGCACAAGTACAACCATGTCAAAACACACAAACATACCTAGAAAAGAAGGATTTTCACACAAGGTGGGTGTGGAGAACAAGAAGAAAATATTAAAAAATCAAACGATTATACAAGGGAAGGAACGGGACACTAGACCCCGAAGAAATAGATGTAATCTCAGTACCGGTAAACTTACACGGATGAAAATAGGAACCCTAAACATTATCACTTTGAATGAGAAAATCGAAGAACTAGTGGATGTAATGATAGCAAAAAAACTGGATATATTAGGACTGAGTGAAACAAAGTGGAAGGGGGTGGGGACTAAGGAACTGAGAGGAGGTTACAAGCTAATGTGGTCGGGAGCAAATGAAGGCAAAAATGGAGTGGGTTACATAATCAGCCCTGAGTGGAAAGAACATATTACACACACAGACAATATAAGTGACAGACTGATGAAAATAAAAATACAAGTGAACAAAGCAACCTTAGAGATTATCCAATGCTATGCACCCCAAGTAGGAATAGCAATGGCCGAAAAAGAGGCATGGCTAAAACAACTAGAAGAAAGTATAACCGAGAAAAAAGTAATAGTCATAGGGGATCTCAATGCTAAGGTGGGGAAGGAGAGAAAAGGCTTTGAAGAAGTCCTAGGGGCCCATGGATACGGACCAAGAAATAAAGAAGGAGAGAACCTGCTACATATGTGTGCGAGGAGTGGCCTGAGAGTAGCAAATAGCTGGTTCATGAAGAAAAAGGAACAGCAAATAACACGGTACTCCTGGGATGGCGCATCGGAGTCTGTGATCGACTATATAATTATAAGCAACGACGTAATCAAAGAAGTCACGGATGTAAAAGTAATCCCAAGTGTATCGTTAGATGGAGATCATCGACTACTAGTAAGCTGTATAAGAGTGGACACCATGAACCAAACCCATGGTAGTTATCCCAGGATGAAAATACCAAAAATCAAGATATGGAAAATACAAGAGGAGACTGCCATGCTGGCCTTCAGGAGACTGATAGAGGATAAATACCCAGAACAAGATCTGAAATCAGTAGACGAGGAATGGAAGCTACTAAAATCAGCATTTGTCAGTAGTGCGGAAGAAATATGTGGGAGAGCAGGGGGTAAAAGGAAGGAAAAGGAAACCGTGTGGTGGAATGAAAGAGTGAAGAAAGCTGTGAAACGTAAAAATGTAGCCAGAAAAGAAAAGGATCAGAACAGGTCTAAAGATAATGAAGACAAATATAGAAGATACAAAAATGAAGCTAAGAAAATAGTAATGGAAGAAAAGAAAAGTACTATGGAAATATTTGCAGACAAGTTAGAGAGGGACTTTGATGCAAATAAAAAACTAATATATGGACTTATGAGAAACAAAAGAAATAAAGGAGATATGACAAGATATTTGACTGATAACACTGGAACAATTATTACTGACCCAAACAAAGTGAAAAACATGTGGAAAAACTACTTTCAAAAGTTACTAAATATGACTAAGCATACTGATAATAATCCTAACCAAACCCAAGAAACGGATCCAACAGAAGAAAACGACACAAGTACCAATGAGGAAACAATTGAAGAAACTACAAACAATGCAATATCTAGACAGGAAGTAGCCGAAGCAGTAAAATACATGAAAAATGGAAAAGCATCAGGAGAAGACGAAATAGTAGTAGAGATGATTAAGGCAGCGGGGGAGACGGGCATAGACTGGATGTGGAGAGTTATCAGTGCA
The DNA here is from genome assembly GCA_024449915.1 of Sweltsa coloradensis. Lineage (NCBI taxonomy): Eukaryota > Metazoa > Arthropoda > Insecta > Plecoptera > Chloroperlidae > Sweltsa > Sweltsa coloradensis. Next base: position 73,132 of record JAMZAV010000958.1, read on the forward strand.
GCATGGAGAAATAAGAAGGTGCCAGAGGACTGGGGGAAGGGAATCATAGTACCAACCTTCAAGAAAGGGGATAAAAAGAAATGTGGAAACTATCGAGGAATCACCCTGATGAGCCAATGTGCAAAAATATACGAGAAAATACTGGATCGGAGACTACGACAACAAGTTGAGCCAAATATGAGAGAGGAACAATATGGGTTTAGAGCTGGCCGCTCAACCATTGACCTTATATTTGCACTCAGACAAATCATGGAAAAAAAATGGGAACAAGGAGAAGAAATGTATATGGTCTTCCTGGACCTAGAAAAGGCATATGACAGTGCCCCAAGAGCTAAAGTATGGGAATGCCTAAAAGCTACAGGAGTGGAAAAGAGTCTAGTGGCAAGAATCCAAAGTACATATGCCATAAGCAAGAGCTGCGTACAAACACCACTGGGTAGAACGACCTGGTTCGAAATAAACAGTGGTCTACGACAAGGCAGTGTGATGTCTCCTACACTGTTCGCCATTGTAATGGATGCCATACTAAGAAAAGTAGAACCAACCGAAAGCAAAATGTCAAAGACGATGATATTTGCCGACGATATAGTGAGATGGGGAGATTCCATTGAAGAAGTCCAGGAAAGTATAGATAAGTGGAATGAGGAAACACAGGAATTTAACATGAAAATAAGTATTGAAAAGAGTGAGATGTTAATAGTAACCAAGAAAATTAAACCGAACCAGAAAAAAGTAACACTACGTGGAGGTGGAGAAGAGCTGTCAATTGCAGAAGAATTCAAATACCTGGGAAGTATTCTGACAAAGGATGCCAAAATAACAGCAGAAATATCAAGAAGAATCATACTAGCACACAAATTCTACCAAAGCGTACGAAAACTACTATGGAAAGAGGAAATATCAAACAGATGTAAAATGATATTATACAAAATGTACTTTCTCCCAATTTTGTCATATGCATCAGTGACATGGACAATAGGAGGAAAGGAAGAGAGCAGACTGCAAGCAGCAGAGATGAAATTCCTAAGAAGTGCGGTGGGCATAACAAAACTAGACAAGGTACGAAGCACAACAACAAGAAACAAATTAGGAGTGGAAAGTCTACGAGATAAAATAGGAAGAGAAAGACTCAGGTGGTATGGACATGTAAGAAGAATGAAGCAAGACAGAATCCCAAGACGAGAATTTGAACGTACATGTGGGGGAGTACGAAGAGTTGGCCGGCCAAGAGATAGATGGCGGGACCAAATAACGCGAAGCGTCGAAGAAAGAGGGAAAACATGGGATAGGGTTAATGAAGAAAGACTCTGGGAGGACAGGAAGAAGTGGAGAGAATTATTAGAAATGCCGGTTATGGAAGAAAACGAGGAAGAAGATGAGGGGTGCTGAGCCTGGCTAGCAAGCACTAGAAGATAGCCCGAGAAAACTGGTGACTCGTCACCCCCCGACCCGACGAATGTTGGAAAAGGGTGTTTGATATATATATATATATAAGCAGGAATTGCAAAATTTGCAAAATCGACAATTTTATTTTCATACATAATTAATTAACAAAAAACATTGATGTTCACAAAAAAAATTGATGTCGAAACATACTCCCGACATCGATAAAACATTGATTAATCGATGTCGATGCCCAGCCTTAGTATTTAATTGATACCCTATCCTACTCTTTGAAATTTAAGTGTTCAAAATAAGGGTGCGGCCTACACATGATGGTGGCCTATAATCGAGTAGATATGGTAATTGATACGTAGAACATTTAAAAGTTTAAAATTATGCCAGAAAAACACTTTTAAAAAGTATTCATACTTGATATTGAGCCTTGTAGTTCCTAGCTCTTAGATGCCAAGGTTGGTACTTTGGTTGATCAAGCGCCGCCCACTTCTTCTTAAGTCTCTCTTCGCTGTCGGTTGGCAGCGTCAGCTCGGGGTAGATGTTCTCCAGGTACCAACGGAAGTTGTGGCACTTTAGCCGCTCTCGGAGTTTCACCCTCTCGCTGATGTCACCGTAAGCAACTTGTTTTGCATCTGGGCGTTGTTTGAAGAAATATTCCTGAAAATCACAACCAATAATAGGTGTTATTCATTCAGTAATACATATTTAGAATGAAGGATGATTTCTTAAACCGAGCCCTAATTCACACCGAAGATGGAGAGTATAAAAATATTAAGACTAAAGAGCAATTACATGTAGAAAAACTGTCCATGGCTAACAAAAATAGTTTTCCGTTTTAATTTATACTTGCGGTATACAGTCTATGCATCCAAAATATAGTTATAATAATTTATTGAGTTCTATTCAGTATTCATTTATAAATGTCATTACTAGAGACCCGGGAAATTCGCGTTTTTTTTTACGCGAATTGTTAAAATGTCGTATTTTTTTGCAAAATGTGGACGAATTGTGTGGTTAGGAACCCAAAAATATGTTTATTGAATCGAGAAATAACACCTACTTTGCCGTTTACTGAGCAATAACACCGAAATCTATATTGAAACGCGAAATAACCACTATAAATGGCAATACTGTCCTTTAAATACATTGTAATTGTCAAAAAATGAGTTAAATCACGCTCCCTCCGTCTCAAGTCAATTCCCAGTTGGCCGGCTTGCGATATCAGAAGAATTCCTTTGTCGCCGGCTGTTCCGCTGTTCGCGCCCACCCCCCCATAGACCACCAAGCGGCCGCCTCGCCCGGTGCAGACTACCGGCTGCCCGGCCCGTCGAGAGAGGCTGGCCGGCCGGCGACCCCCCTCCCCCTCCCATCACCCGCCGCTATTGAGGAAGGCTGGGCTGCCGAGTCAGACGAAGATGCGATATAAATCACACTGCTGTGTTTGCGTCATTGTTCAAGCAACTTCCAAGTTGCGATGACGTCACGGAAGAGGACGTGACGGAATGGGTGGCCGCCGAACGCTAGGTTTTGTCTCACAACAGTAGAAGATAAGCTTATCGCTGCCGGGTATCTTCTTGTAGACGCTTCCGAACGACCTTCAACCGCTCGGGGGGAGGGGGAGTACGACGATAAAATGACGTAATTTAGGCTTTCAGGATTCAAGTAACCCGATCCCTGGAAGGTCAGGAACCGGATCCTAATTTTACTACCCTATGACATCCCTAGTAGATACCACCCAGTTGTGGTTTATCTGTTGAATAATTAGAAACTCCGAAGATGCTCAGCAACAATGGTGGCATTCTAAAAATGTACCTAGGCCTGTTGAAAATACATTTCCAAACTTGTGTAGTACCTAGTAAAAAAAAAAAAAAATTGTCAAATCCAATTTTTGTGATTACTGACACCATTAAAATAAAACCATAATAACACCGAATTTTTGATTTTTTAAAAACACTTAACACCTAATTTTCAATTTTTAAAAACGAAATTTGCAAATAAATAAAACCATAAAATCGGGTCTCTAGTCATTACTCAACAGAATAGAAACAGCTCAATTCCGGCTTGGGACAGGACAGGACATGACTAGCTTTGCTTGGAAAGCACCTCTATAGATTTGGAATCAAATGTATATCGGATGTGTGGAGCTGGCAAACAAGACATGAAACATCTTTTTTAATCTAGATTTATCAAGGTTGAACGGGACAAAATGCTTAATGGCATGGATCGGAGTGAACAGGAGTCCTACTCTACTGGATGACTAGAAAACACACAATGACGTGAATAATGTCAACTGTGGTTTGTGGGCATATGAAAGAAGAAGATTCAAGAAGTATGGAGTGGAGTGTAGGCCTACCTTATACTCATCCAGCCACACGTTTGCGACTCGCAGCGAGTTCCGCGTCATCGTGTCTTCTCCTGAGGGCGAGCTGTACGGACGACGCTTTCTGAAGACGTGGCCCACACGCGAGCATGGGACGAGCTCCAGATGACCTCCGCACATCCATATCTAGAACCATAGCATGTATATAGTTTTCTTCTCTCCAATATAGCAGAAACATTAGATTACGGGAATCCCTAGACCCAAATATGATTTCTTAAGAATGCAGTAAAGACGTCTGAAAAGTAAGTAGAATGTAAGAGGGGCTTAATAAATGAGCGGATTATTTTTTTGAAATTTTTTTGACGGGACATAACCTCAGAATCAACAATTGTATTCAAATTACTGGAATCAGTTGCTCAAGTTCAAAATTGAATTTTTAGCAGCGGTTTTTTGTATATTATTTCTACACTCCTTTTTCTACAACCTAAATAAAAGGATTTTTGGATTTATATGGTTTGTTGCGTTGCACAATTTTTTTCGCCTGCCGGTACAATTTCAAATTTTGTACCGTTTAACGGAAAAAAATCGTGCAAGCCAGAAAACCATATAAAACCAATAAACGAAAAACGTTGAAACTGTTTCGGCAAACAGGATCTTGCACTCTTGCTTACTCGACAGAGCGAGATTTTAGTTAATTATATTATTACTTATTATTTATATTAGTTATTAATGTTGCAAAAATATAGGCCTCATCAGCAAGAAGCAATTAATTAGTATATCGCTGCCACTTCAACCTCCAGTCGTGCACTTACCCTGAAGGAAATCTCCAGGTTTTCTCCTCCCCAGATGTTCATCCCGGAGTCGTATTCTCCCAACTCTTCAAAGTACGACTTGTCCATCGCAAAGAGACCTCCAGCCATCGTCGGTGATCTGAATAAAGTAAGAATAAATATAGTTAGACGTAGGTTTTTATTTAGGGGGGGGGGGGAGTCAGTGGCCGGTTGGTGTCATTTGCTTTTTTTATTTAATTATATTCTCTTAATAATAATCAAACACCAGGTTCCAACATAAGTCAGGTCGGGGGGTGACGTATCACCAGTTTCTCGGGCTGTGGACTTTCAGTGTTTGCTAGCGAGGCTCAACACCTCCTCATCTACTTCGATGTCTTCTATGACAGGCATTTCTACCAGTTCTTTCTATCCTCCCAGAGTCTTTCTTCATAAATTCTTTCCCGTGATTTCCCTCTTTCTTCAACGTTCTATTTTATTTGGTCCCTCCATCTATCTCTTGGGCGTCTAACCTTTCTTACTCCCCCCCCCCCCCCCCATGTGCATTCAAATTCTCTTCTTGGTATATTGCGTATATATATTCTTCGTATATTCTCTAAATTGAAATAAATTTTAAAGTGTATTGAGAGAGTTATCTGTACGTACACACTATTGTATGTCTTTGAATTAGTATTTAACTATTAACAAATGCGCTAGGCACGAAAACAAGAATAGATGAAGTGGCTAGACTGGTTTCAAACTTAACAAAAATTAAAACTGGCATCAATGTGCCAGAGTTGCCAGAGTTAATTCCCCGCAATGAGAAATGTTCTCTTATTGAGCTAAAACCCCACATTGCATTCAAATTTTTGTGATGTGACTGATAGTGAAAATCATAGATAGGTGGTCCGCGCAAACCCCACCCTCCCATCTAGTGATCCGCAGATACGAATAGTTTGAGAAGTTCACGGATCGGATGTTATGAGCACTGTACTTTACTCACTTTATAGGCTTCACGAAGTCATCTTCATCCACGAGAGATCCGGTGGGCAGGTTCTCCCACTTGAAGTGCAGACCCCAGTTGAAGCCGCCGCGCACCAGCGGACTCGCAGAATACTCGAACGTGTCGGCGTTGACGATGTCGATGATGGGCATCGCGACATTGGTACGAGAAGTCTGTATCCGTGACAACAGCGGCTCCAGCCAATCAACGTTCACCTCCACGTGGCTGTCAAGAAACACCAGGACCTGTAAGCAGATGTTGTGAGATGAGTGTTTCTGTTTACAATACAAGTTATACAAGCCTGTTAATAAAAACTCTTGACACAATGAAATAAAACAAGAAAAGAAAGAATAATTGCAAAATAGAACATAATTTTTTATAAGAAATATAATATTATCTCCAAACGAAGAGTCAGTAATAAATAAGATAGCATATGAATATACTCAAATTTAGGACAAAATGGGGTCTCATACTGAAAGAACTACAGTAACTAATACAAAGGAAGGCACAAACAAAAAAGATTGAGAACCATTGTTGTAGGTAGGCCTCAATAGTTGGGTGCTGAGGTGTAGTCAGCTTGCAAGTATTGGTTGTGTATTTATTACTAATTTTCATTTGAAAATTGAAATTGAGGAAGTAAAAGAAAGTAGTAGAAGCAACGGAAGAAAGTGATTGATGTACTGTACTGGTAACAGAGATTCTGTGGCTTCAACTCACTGTGAAAGGCTACAGCCTACAGTAAGATTTTGTCAATCATGATAGCAATTGGATAAAGTTTAGACTAAGATATACTGTAGGCCTCAATCCTCATAATATGAGGTATTAGGCCTATGCAAGTTGAGTTGGAACTTGGAAACAGGGTCAATTGATGAGAGAGGATTGAGGGGTTTGATACTTCTACAAAGTTGGTAGGCCTATAACTGCTAGATAAGATAAGATTAGATGAACTCTACAACTAACAATTTAAATTATGATCTCAACCTTTCAACAATTAGTATTACTCAATGTGATTTGATGTCAATCAATAGCCCAAATGGCAGAACCAAAAGTACAATTGAAATAGTTCTTTCCAACACACAAGTCAAATTGAAATAGTACCTCGCCAACAGCTGCTTTAGCCCCGAACATTCTTGCTCGAATGAGTCCTTCTCGTTGCTTAGTCTTCAGCAACTTCACTCGTTCTGATAACTTATTGTTTCCCGATACATAATCTTGAATTTGTTCATGAATTCCATCTATGAGAACAAACAAAACACTTTGTTATCAAAAACAAAAACATAACAATGGAGTTTTCCATTGGCTGCACTCGTGCGCACTGAATGTGAACAAACATCAGAAACAGCATCCATTGGGAATATGAGTGTGAACTCAGTGCCAGTCTACGGAAACCATTGGCGGTGCGTTTGGAACAAGTGCTGCACTGAGCTGCACTGGGTCCGAGGACAGTGCACTTGAGTTACTGCAATATGTCGGCCACTGATGTGCCTGATTTATACGACGCCATGTTTCCACAATGTTTGACAAGTCAATTCAATTGGGAATTGAACTAGATTGCATGAATGCCATACTCGGAAAGTGCAATGATGTCACACTCCCAGTGATGTTTTAGTGCGAACTGTGTGGGCACTCGGAGCATTCCAATGGAAAACAACATTTAAAGTTTAAACACAACACAACAATTAATTATTGAGGGGCTCAGCAATTGAACGTAGGTAGGGTATACAAGGATGTGTAAAATTAGCAATTTGTGCTAAATTCAAAATATATTTTGATTCATCTTAAATAATAAATATACTATCCACTATATTTAGGTCCTACCAAATAAAATGCACAACTTGCTAAATGGAATGTTCTATCTAGAGTCCTTCCTTCAAATGCATAATATTAATTTGCTTTAACAAAAACTTGCTTATAAAAATTAGAGATGGATTGGATGTGGTTAAAATGTGAACTCTGTAAACTTATTAAGAATTCCAGTCTTATTATTAGGCTTACGTATGGGAATTTGTTGTTTTTAAATTTTAGGGATACACACGATAATTGATACCACCGGCGTAACTAGGCATCGGTAACCCGGGTAAATACCCGGGTAAAAATTCCCTAAGTACATCCTTCCATGCCTACAACGATTACAATATTTTACCAGGACCAACCGCAAAAATGTCGCAAAATAATCAATCGGGGACTTTTTGTTTGTTCTCGACAACTCAAAAGCGAAGGGTTGATGTCTGGAGGTATAGGATCGCACGTGGTGTGCAGGTGTTCAGGGGGCGGGGGTGGAGGGGGTGAATTGGTCAATGGTCAGTGCATGCCATTCATCTCAAAGAAGCTCGATTCCTGGAAATACAGGCATTCACTTGGCAATATGGGGTTGACGACCATCATTTTGCTCATTTTCGCTTCGTTTCAGTCTTGTCTTGACCTTACAAGGGTTGACAGTGTCGGAAGCCTAGCTACATTATGTAGAAGTTCAACAGTGATTGTGTTTCATATCGAATTATTTCGTTTCAACAAATGTGAATTAAGTGACTGTTTTGTGAAATATTTTACGTGTGTGGGCTCATGGCTACGTATTGAAATACTACAGTTTGTGGATGTTCAATTTTAATTGTGTTGTTAGCGCAGTTTTTTCCATTAGTAAGGTTACGTGCAATCATGAGTGCTACCAACTAAACAATATAGTGATTAAAACAAGTAGGTCCTAACGATTTTTTTGCGCTTTTCGGTTTGCATTTCAGAGAGCAGATTGAACGTAAGTCAGAACATGCATTTTCATTATCACTAACTATACATTTTTTTCATCAACAACATTTTTCGAGTGTTCCAAGCATGGCTTATCTTGTACCTAATATGTATATTTAATTTGTAAGTACTTTAAATTTTTTTTATCTATTTTCATTCAAAGATTACGTTTAGTTTGTTTTGATAATAACAATAAATTAAAGTTAAACTATAACTTATCCTAGATGAAATATTAATCTTCGCCTACTAAAGTTGTTAAAAATTAAAAATAATTTTTTAAGGTTTGATTTTAACGATTTGTTAATAATTTGGAAAGTAAAAAGACTGCCTATTTGTTTGCCCCAAAACCCCGTACTGACATCGAAGATTTGGGTCTCCGCATAGGGTTGCCATACTACCGCTTTCGGCGGGACAGTCCCGATATTCAAACTAAAGTCCCACGTCCCGCCACTGCTCCAACGTGTCCCGCTTGGTAAAAAATATTCCGATGTCTAGTTTACAATATCAGATACCTGCAATCCAGATTCCAAATCGTGCTTTCGTTTATTAACATTTAAGTACCAACAGCTTCCTTACTTAGCCCCAAAACTCAATATTTATCATTCTCGTCAATGTTCCATTTTTGTTTGTTTTCTGTTTTTTGCACTAACATAAACAAAATTATTTCACTTTTGCATTCAATCCGGTAATTTATCTGAAACGCTCAGAAATCACTCTAAAAACCCAAATTTTCAAAAAATCGCCTGCGGCGCTGTAGTTGGGGGGCTCGCCCCCCAACCCCCCTGCTACTTTCCTTGAAGTCCCTTCCTCCGCATCTTACCCGGGTAATATTAGTACCCTGGTTACGCCCCTGATTGATACCTAGTACTATAGGTATTCAATAACATTTTGATAGGTGAGTAGTGAGTACTGAGTAATACTAATAAACAATGGAAATAGATAGGCCTACTCTACTGTATTATCAAATGGAATTAGGCCTACATGGTTAACTCGCAACCTTCTCGTGGTTTGGCCCGTGATTAGAGGAGTTTTTCTCCTTGAAACTAATGGTGAGCTCTGGGTCGTCGTCGGGGAACTTTCCCCTCCCCTTTGACTATCTCCCCGACGGCAACGACAATGACAACATGGACGGAGACGACCACGACATGGGGAACCCCTGCCCTCCCCATACGCTTGTGGCTGGTTCTGACCAGCACATGCCTGTCCACCCCTTGTCCCTCCGCGTCATTCCTTACGTCCCTCCCTTCATCTCGATTAGCCAAGTTGCATAAATATGAGACGTTAAGCAATATCCAATAAATTACCAACTGTAAAACCCGTATCGAAACCTATCAGGCTATCAAATCATAGCTTTAAGTATTTCCTGTACAAATGCAGTCACCTTTTTAATTCTCAATGATGATGATGAGTCGATGATGCCGATTAAATTCACAGGCCTACTTCATTGGAATGTATTAAATTTTAACAATTCATGTATAAAATTTGTATGACCCCATTTAGAGCTGATTTGAAGATACTAAACACGAATTTATTCAAAATGATTACCGGTGGCGGTAGGTCTTACCTAAGTCACTATTATCATCAACTAAGATAATTTCTTTGAGAAGTATGCTTGGAGTTCTATCTAATATACTATGGACAGTTCTTAGTAACGTATGGTAATGTTCATTGTAGAAACATATCACGATGCTGGCTTTTTGCAGGGTTTCCGCCGGAGGATAAACTTCTTTTAGACATCTGAAACAAATTATTGTAACTTAGTATAAATAAATAATAATGTGGATGTTTTAGTGTGGTTTCTACTTGTAGGCCTACCCTAGTTTTGGGGGGACAAATCAATGCCAGTCCTAGATGGGGAACTTTTCTCATGCATTACAATTTATTCATTATTGGATTGCAAACCTAATACAATAAACAATATTGTACCGGTACCTAATACATTTAATCACTTTTAGCAAGTGTTGCCCAAGAGTCAAGACTATTTAAAAACTATAAAATGTACTGTAACTAATTCACCAGTCTAGACTAGCCATAGACATCCTATATAATTGGCTAGACCAGCAGTCGGTGGTCCACTTCCGGTACAATTAGAAGCCATCTTAAAATGACAGTTTACATGTTAATCAAATGGGAGCGATTTGTGGCCAAATAGTTCTCAAGATTGCCGCCAGGTTGACAGGTAAGCATACTAGCCTTTAACACCAAATGATTACTAAATTCCCTTATGCAATAATTTCGTATTGTTTCTGTTTGTTTAATACCATGCTGCACAAGCTAAAACCATATCAAACAATCCAGTAAAATACTTTATTGCATTAAAAAAGCATAAATTAAAACACCAAATCGCCATCTTGAAATGGGCCGGTTGAGTCTTCAATTTGCTACGCTCGCGCCTGTGCGGAGGTATAGGAGACTACTAATCTAGCCTACTATAGGGGTTTAATATCAATGAGACTAGCGTTTACTGTTTAGAACAAAAATGTACCACCTTAACTATTAATCCTACCTTAGCTATGTTTTAACTTTTAAGTAAGTAAAATAAAGAAGATATTAGAGGCACTTGGTAAAATAAGAAGTCTTGGGTGGGGCCTCCATCAGAGGTTTTACCGTATTAGGTAGGGCCTAGTCAACTTTCAAGTCATCTAGTTTTCCTGATTCTAAATTACGTGGTGCTACTAATATTATGTGCTCCTATAGTAGGCCTAGGTACTAAGACTTAGATATGAGCTACTAAATGCCTTGTAAGTTGTAACAGAGCAAAAGAGCTCAAATGTGGTCAATAAATACAGAAGACTTGCACTACCTACTAACTAGACCAATTGATATTGAAGCCTCCCTACATCTGAAGTTATCCAACAAACCGTTTATGCCGAGTATCTGGGAGATTTCGGTGATACCCAAGGCGTTGACTAACGAGTACGTTGAAAGCAAAAGTTTTATATCCTTGGTCTCGTAGATTTTGATCCTCCCGAGTACGAATCAGTCCAATCATATCGGAGGGATCTGGTTCTTTCGGCTGCAATTTCTCAACCAGCTGCGCAGAGTTTTTGTAATACTTTTGTTTGCTGTATTCGTAAGCCCTGCCTCCTTCTTCATATGGCAACAGTATCTCGTTGTCTATTGCATTATACTTCTTTGGCATATGTTTCACTACGTCGGGAGGTTCAGCCGGGATTTTAAGATTAGGTTCGAGCGAGTGACTGCGAATGTGGTTTTGGTGTTCAGTAGTTAGAGAGTTTACTCGCAAGTATAAATATAGAATAATAATCCATGTTGTAGAAACAAATATGATTTTAAATAATAATGAGGTTATCCACTTGTTGACACCAGCCATATCTAAAACAAAATACAAACAACAATAAGTAGACCTAGGCCAAATATTAATCAATAATTGACCCACACCCACAATGATTTGTAAATTGTCAGGTGGAAGAAATGCAGTCAACAAGAGCTAAAATATTGGTGTAAAATGGTCTAGCCTCGTGCCTAATGCCCAGTTCACATTAACTCGTAAGGTTTAGTCGTAGCCTAATCGTAGGCCTATGGTAGGCCTATAAGATTTTGAGGGTGTGGTTCCAAGTTTTAACAAAGAACTTCACGTAAAAATGCGTCTTTTTGTCGAAGCTCTTTGGCATTTGAATGTGATGTCATTCCCGTAAAACCTTGATAGAAACGGGAACCGAAAGTAGTCTCTCAACTGACTCTCAACATAGAAGCGCAACTGACTCGAGTAGGTAGGCCCTACCATCTCATTGGTCTGTTGAAAGTGAAGTTTCAAGCTCTGATTCGCTAGTCGTAAGAATTTGTGGTTTACACATTTTCAACTTTCTTATGACTAGGCCTACGACTACGACTAAACTTTGTGACAGTATGTGAACGATAATGTGTTCCCTATGGTTCATCTGCTTCTTATAACTACCGTAAGACTAAACCTTCCTTATATGACTTTATGTGAACTGGGCATTATCAAAGTAATCATAGCTTACATCGGATCCAGGGGAATTAGCCTATGGTTATTTATTACCATACAGTTCCCATTTTTTTTTGTACGCAACATGTACAAAAATGCATTAGGCTACATTATAGGACTGAAACATTTAAACGTGTGTAGGCTACGCCCTTGGACGTTAAAATGCTTAGTAGAACTTTCTATAAAAAAAGATTAGCGGCCTAAGGCTTGACATGCAGGTAAGGGCTAGGGTATTACCCAAGACGTTACATTGACAGGTAAACTGAACTAGGCCTAGGCCTAGCCTAGTCTTAGGGCCTACGAGCCTATATACCAGTCCGGTAAGAAGGCCGAGCAACGGGAATGTTTGTTCAGGCCAAAGGCCTATGATTTAACATTGTCCGGTAACAGTAAAGGTAATTGGAATCTATCACTACGAGGCCTAGTCCTAAGGCCCTCTAGGCCTAGGGCTGCCGTCTAGATAGAGGCCTACGGACTATGTAGCCTACTACACATTTAAAGGCACGGGGGGGGGCTTCTATTTCTAGTATCCTGCAGATATCTAGGCCTATCAATATAATCTTTAAAGGCCCAGATTAGGAGGCTAGGCCCTAGGCCTACAAAAGGACTGACCCAACCACAACTAACCTTAAAAAGGCAAGGCCCAAAATGTTTTGTAATTTAATCGCTAAACTAACAGAATTATGGTAAGCAGAAGGTGAACTAGGTCTAAGTTAATAATTATAAAAACAATTTAAGATAAATAAACGTTTTTGTACACAAAATAAAACGAATTTACCTTTAATTTGACAAAACAGATGGCCTCCTCCCACTTCCCATCAAAACAGCGCGGCCATGTTTGTTTCGACAGTGACGCAGGTGTACCAACCCAATCCAGAGGATATTTTCATACACAAGAACAGTGGTATTGATTTCACCAACCTATGAAATCTGTTACCAGAAGTTTTGCACACAATTTATTTCTAGTGAGATATTAAATAATATAAAATATAAACTTCTCCAAAGGAAAGAGAGATGGAGACTGCTGAAATAGTGCGTATGAATAGTATGTAGGCATTTAATCACTTACAAGTGACAATGTACTGATGATATACAGGGTTGGCTTGGTCGCTTTGATTTAAAGTCCCCACTGAAAATCAGTTATATAACTGAGTGGGTAGACTCTAAATACAATTATTTATTTATTTATTGATACCCTATGTATAGGTACCGCGGTGGCACTTCTGTGCTGGCACATACGAAATACGATTAGATAAGGGCGCTAGTCCGAAGCGTATGGATCTACGAGGACATAGGCTCGAATCCCGCATACAGCATAAGGCATGGATATATTGTAATCCTCCATCGTCATCCAGTGGCATGCGAGGGGGAGGCGACTGCCCCCCGAATTTGGTCAGAGGGGGGCTCATTTTTGTGTCAAGATTATGTAAACTGACAATGAAACTGACAATCTTCACAATTTTATAAATTATTAGAAACCACGCTAAATACCACCCGTTGCAATGTTAAAAATAAAATTCTGGGGCTATGCGCCCCAGACCCACACTACACTAGCTGGGGGCATCACCCCCTCTTGTACCAGGATACATACAATTGTTTCGAGGGCAATTTTCTCCCCCCCCCCCCTAAAAAAAACAAGGGTTATCATCATCTAACACCACTCATCGTTATTCTAAAATGTGGACTGAAGACTTTACAAACAAAAATTTTGTCAGATTTCAATCCGGTTTATACGTGCGAGATTTATTTCTATTTTCGTATATAATGTGGGTACTCGACGAACCTCCGCAACGCAACTGCTGCAGACCAGACTGCAACTCGGGATGTCACGGGTTCGATTCGAGCTGCAGGATTTTCCCGGGGTTTTCCTGTGTCAAGAGGTGCATACCAATTACCAACTAAGTCCTGTAAAGTAGTCGTTGCTGTTGGACATTTCGTTACAACTATCCTCAAATGTCGTAGTCGCCATAGTCACCTGAACAGGGGCAAGTTTTTCTTAATCATATAACGGTAGGGGTGATGTGAACGTGATTTTAGGAAGGGTGCTGAGCACCCCTACAAATTCTCTGGCTCTTTTATCATTAAGTTTAATATAGACAGGGTTCTATACTCAAAGCAAAAATGAAAAACACGAAGTTTTTAGCAATATATCTAATATTATATATATTTTTACTTTCCCAAAATAGTCCTTGTTTTTCTATATTTTATTCGTTGAGTAGAGTGATTATCATTAGAACTTGCATACAGTGGCGTAGGAACTATTTTCTTAGTGGGGGTCACACTAAAGTTGACTACGAGGTTGGGTGAGCAAACCGGGGTCTGGGGCAAAGCCCCAGCCGCCGGAGGCTTTTTCGGCGTAGGCGAGATTTAAAAAAAATGGCCTTGATAGGTGGCCTAAAACACGTTTTCAGGTGAATTTTAAATATGAATAAGGGTTACATTTTGAAGCTAATATTGCATTGAAGATTGATAGCTGACTAAAATCGGTCGACAATCTGCTTGGGAGTGAAAACATTGCACACAAAATATAATGAATATTAGTCTAAAAACAGATGGCTATAGTCTAGTCTCGCAAATCACGTCTCTTACTGAATCTTTCTAAAAACTGTTGACAAAAACCTTCATTTTGTTTGCAAGCCCGACTGTGATAAAAATCCTAAAAATCACCACCCAACAAGCTATAAGTTAGAAAATGAACCCCCCCTCCCCCACTGGGGGGGTCAAGCCAATAAGTGGGGGGGAGTTTCCCCCCCATCCCCCACGTTCCTATGCCCCTGCTTGCATTGCACACAATTGTGAAGGAATGTCCGAGGGCTGTTATAATAATATAAGAGGACTCAATCCCTTGTAAGAACACCACGGGGAAAAATATGTCAGGATTGACGGTGGCAGGATTCGAATCCGAGACCTCCCGAATCAGAGTCTAACGCTTTATGCTTGAGCCACCACTGATTAAAAATTAAAAATTAAATTATCATCATTACGTCATTATAGTGGTGGCGATGACGTTGGAAATTGTAACGTTAAAGGGGTTATTACCCCCCAATTGTTTGTTTTAATACCTAATCCATAGCATAATTCTACACTAAAATAACCGTTTTTTCATGGAGTTCCATGGTTAGATTCTGTTGACTGTGATTTTACACGAAATTTTTAAGATTTATGATTCTGAAATTGGCGAAAATGGGCGTTTTGGAGAATTTCTGTAATCGGCTTCAACCTGCTAGTTTTTTGTTCCATATAGACACTAGAGCATTGTTCCTGTCCAAAATGGCCCTTTATAAGATTGTGTCTTAAATCGGTGCACAAATATTTACTCAAACACGCAAAAATATGCCTTCCAAAATCACACCCTTTCTTGACAATCAACATATTTCGACTGAACCACTTGCTCAAATCACAAAACAAAATATAGCAGATTTACAGAAAAGACTGTCGAGTAAGTCAATAATGGTCAATATTTTTTTTGGATCAAAATCCTTCAAGGTCACGGGGCACAAAGATCATCCCCGTGTTATTTCTCATGGAAGATTTTTGCCGATGGGACCTTGCTCGAAAAATACCAAGTTTGCAAAAAATAAACATCGGGTCATAATGGACCCAATAATATTTCTTTATTACTTTGTAAATTCATAACTAGTTAGCCTGAATTACATATATTTTTTGAGTTTAGTGGGTGAATAGGCCTACCCCTTTAAGACTCTAAGTAGAGACCCACCCATTTTAGGAAGCAAAAAATCGTTAACTTGTGTCCTTTGTTTGAGAGCGTAAGCCTAACCTTAACCTAGACCCTGCCTCTGTTGACACGAACGTCAATCCGTTCGATGCTCGTTGGAGACGCCAAGACGAGTATAACCACCCAAGCAAGTGCAGCGCTGCATCGCAAGGCACTCGACGGTCGATATTCTTGGAACGGTCAATAAGGCGTCGCGACGCCGCATAAGGGCTCGGGTGCACGACGCTAGAGCGGCGGACAGGAGCCTGCAGTTGCACACAACCGTTCTCTGTTGAGGTATCTGAGCGCCGGGGACATCACCTCTTTCACAGGTGCGTCCATTATCATCGTCATCATCATCATCACCATCATCATCATCATTCACGTCAAACGTTTATTTCTCAGACTGAACTCATTTTAAATTTGCTATGAAAATGATGAATGTTTTATGTTATGGAATTCAAAAAGGGTTCGTAAAAAATAAACGCTTGATTTTTTTTTTAAAAGTAGGGGGATTTAGATCTAGTCTCGTAGTTTAGTTTAGTTTAGTTAGGATTTATTTATACATTAGTATTATTATTTATTTCTGGAGTTGTACATTACATTTAAAAATAAAAATGTACAACTCCATAGAAAGTTAGAAAAGGGCCATGAGGCCCATTCACAAACTTAGATAAAGTAGATAGGACGTTCCGTTGCATATAGCAATTAGTAGGTGTAGTACGTAGGAGCCTTGGCGTTCACTAATAACTTTCCACGTGGTTATTCCTGTATAACGTAGAGTAGATTAATCACATTGTATTGTGTATTGTACGTGCTATAGGGGAGTAGAGACATCAGGCCTCAACAGTATCTCTAAATATTGTTCTTGATTGTATTGTACGTGCTATAGGGGAGTAGAGACATCAGGCCTCAACTATCTCTAAATATTGTTCTTGTGTATTGTACGTGCTATTGGGGAGTAGAGACATCAGGCCTCAACAGTATCTCTAAATATTGTTCTTGATTGTATTGTAATAAATGTAATTTTCATTTTCATTATCTGAAGTTCAGATTGCTGAAAAGTAGACCACTTATAGTATCATAGAGCTTTACTATTATGTAGGCTTATATGTGTTGTGTTATGTGACATTAAATTATTTTTAATTACCGGTAATGTTTAAAGGTATGTGCTTTTCGAACATTAAAGACTACCTTCAAACCAATAAAATACCAGTGAATCTGAAAATGTGTTGTCTACCTATAGTGACTAACTCTAATACACACTTTTCTAAAATGTTAGAGCGATTTCCAACACTGCAATAATTATTTATCTTCTCTGTGTACATTACATTTTTGAACAATCGTATCAAACAAACTTTGCAACTGTTTGCAGTTATTTTAAAGATATATTGCAAGACTTGTATTACACAATATTTAATTTGTTTAACTATTTAAGGAGCAAATCTCCCATATGTGCATCACTTCACGTTTCTGTCCGTCCGTCTGTCTGTGCGTCTTATTATTATCAAATAAACAATTAACACTAAACAAACCTCCTATTCTTAAACATTCGTTGTTTTGTTGACATTGTCCTTCAACAAAGATGATATACACAATGTTTTTGTGACCTGCGAGTCAGTGAGACGAGGCCAGGTATCTTTGAACCCGGCACCTCCACCAAAAATGATCAAAACGTTAGACGAAATTTAACTTTTGTTTCCTTGCTTGTTATCATTACTTGGTATTTCACGGACATATTATTATATTGTCATCCGTCTATTCCGAGTAATATTTTTAGTGATTTGGTTTACTAACAATTCTCCGAAGCCCGTACACATTCCACGAAATGCCTCGAGTATCGAATCACTGGGGCACCCCTTCCCACCCCCAACATTGACCCGGTCCTGAGCGTTGGGCGCCGATCTATAACTTCTCGTTCACGACAAAGGAGAGAAGTGCGTCGCTATTCGGGCCCCTGCACTGCTTCGTCACTTTGCCTGACATGGCATCTGAGGAAGATAACATGGTCTGAAACGTTGAAATCATCAAATTGTCGGAGAACAACGTTCTTTTTGACACTTCGATAAATTAGGTTTTTACAATTATCATTTTAGAAATATGCAATCATACGGCAAAAAATATTAGCCATAGAGCGCTGGAATTTTGTAGTTTTTTACACATGCTTTTGACTAAAACCGAGGGTTTCCCGATTCCAATTGGTTGCAAAAGTTACTTTTCTACGCATTTGTGCTACATTATGCACATTTGGGCATACTACTCTACAAGGCCGTCCGCGGTGGCACATACGATAGACTAGAGTATGTCCCTACGAGGACATGGGTTCGAATCCCGCATAAGTCATGGGTTATTACTAATCGTCCTTCATCGTCTCATCGTCTCGAATAGCTATAGTGCACTAGTAGAGACTTTAAGCAACAAAATTCATCAAATCATCTCTACGTTTTTGGAGACAATAATTTTTGTTATTTCTCCAGTCACAACCTCGAAAGCTGCTCAGAAACGAACTAATTATTTCATGGATATTGATGAATGTTTCTCTGCAAAAGTAGGAAGCTCGTCAGCTGTTCGTGCCCCGAACTCCCCCTGCGTGAAACCAACCCCCATCCCCTAGTCGCAGATGTGCTCGATCAATATACTCGGGTAGGTAATGGACCCTAACCACCCCATGGCGAGGGGGCATACAAGGTGCCAACAGTAAATCGAGAAAAACGAGATTATTTTAATCTGTAATTTAAAATCAAGTGGAAGGTTATATAGGTGCAAAACTTGCCATTATATTTCGTTAAATATAAATATAGCCAACATTGTGCGATATAGTGCAAAAAACAAGAAAATAAGCAAATACGTAGGGAAAGCAAAAATCACGCGTAATAGAATTGCTGCTAAGTTTATATTAAGCTATAGCGTAAATACAACAATGAAAAATGTAATGACAATTTTCTATATTACATAATAATGGTAGGTAATTATGACACACACCTTTGTAATAAAAATGTAAAAGCAAAATATACATCCTGCCCATATAAACCAAAATAGTTCTTCAAAATGTCACTCATCTCGTCTATTGCCTACATCAAGAATAATTTAGTTTAAATTGCTAATGTCATTGGATTAGTAATCTAGAGTAAATTAATTTGATATTCAGGTGGGAAACCTGCCTAATTGGATATCTCTGTAACTAAGTAGTTTTAGAGTTTGGTGAGGGAATGTTAGAGGACTTTTTAAGAGGACTCATGATGATGACACAGACGGAGACGACCACGACGTGGGGGAACCCCTGCCCTCCCCATACGCTTGTGGCTGGTTCTGACCAGCACAGGCCTGTCCACCCCTTGTCCCCCCCGCGTCATCCCTTACGTCCCTCCCTTCGTCTCGATTAGCCAAGTTGCATAAATATGAGACGTTAAGCAATATCCAATCCAATCCAATCCAATCCAATCCAATCCAATCCAATCCAATCCAATCCAATCCAATCCAATCCAATCCCCTCATTCTCATGAACAGCCGGAGAAAACTTTGGAAGATAATCTCCTTTAGGATTGCCGGTGGCGGGAGTCGAACTCGGGACCTCCCGAATCAGAGTACGATCGAGCTATAACAGTCGTGTTTATTACAATGTGTTTATTGCAGACCGGATTGTTCGTAAAACGAACTATGAACACATTATTCACACTTTATCACACCACATTCCACCTTATCCACTTTCGTGGGTATTTATAAGAACCAGTATCAGACATAGGTCAAAGGATCCACCTTAACAGTGGCATCCAATAACATTTAGAAAATCGTGCAACGATTGGCAATATTGCTTCATACAATCAATGGAGTTTGTACTAGGAAAACGCTCAGTTGGACGCGTTGTTGAGCGAGCACCGGTACGTGCAACACGACCCGAGTACGACATTCCCATAATGTTACATACCAATAAGTCTTTTAGGTCTTGACCGATTTAGCTGAAAATTTGTAAAATAGGAGAGAATGGATAAAATCCACCGCCATCTAGAGGACCTTGACATAATTTCTTTGGGAAAACTATTTTACTCTTGATTTCTTCTAGGTGGCAGTACATAGTGACCAGAATTCTTGTGCGACTTTTCGTTGCCATGGTAACGTTACTTTTGTTAAAATGTAATTGCTATCTACACTACTTATCGGATCAAAATAAAATTAACATATTCGTGACCGGACGGACATTCTAAATGATTTGGCTACCTCAGATTTTGTCGCCGTTTAGTTTTTAAAAAAAACTTTAGATTAACTTTAATGTAACTTTATAACTTTTTGAACGATTTTGCCACAAAACTAATGGCATTCAATCGGGAACGAAACTTGCGGATGGTCAAAATTTCAACTCGATCCGAGCCTCCGTTTGACCGCTATCATGAGCCAAAAAAGCTGTGCGACTTTCCGTTGCCATGGTAACGGGACTTTGTTATAATTTAATTTCCATCTACACTACTTATCGGATCAAAATAAAAATAACATATTCGTGATCGGACGGACATTCTAAATAATTTGGCCACCTCAGATTTTGTCGCAGTTTAGTTTGAAAAAAAAACTTTCGATTAACTTTAATGTAACTTTTTAACTTTTGAACGATTTTGCCACAAAACTATACAGCAACCCGCCTAGTTTGTATGTACATGTGTGCAAAATTTCAGGTCTATCAGAGAAACGGTGCGACCTGTATCGAAGCAGTAACAGAAAAAAAAAACAGACATTCGAGCCATAAGAGTCAAGTGGAGACGCTCTCTTCGCTCGCTCAACTATTTTATTATTCTAACAAAACATAAAAAAATACTGCTATTTGAATATGGGCTTAAATTCATTATATAGAATCCATAGATCTTTGAATTAAAATTTTATGTGCATCACCGTCATTTTGAAAACATTTTGATTGATCGAAAAAAATTAGTATTGATGACAAAAATAATTTTAATTTTAAATTGTTATGATTGTATATTGTGTACGTAATCAATCAAAAATGGTGAATATGCCAATCAACACTGCTAGAAAAAAGTGCATCTTGTGCAGATGAGGCTCTTATCTCACTTATCATGCTAATCAGTCATGCGATATTCCCATTGAAAACATTAACTTTTACAGTACATTGATCATACAAAAATATATGTTTTATTAATAATTGATAATGATTTTGCTTTATTAACGATAACAGTGATTTGTTAATTAATCATTCTCAAGTTGGTTGACAAGTAGGTTGAGGGGGTGGTCTATCTTGTAAGGTGAACTTGACCTTACCTCATTTCCTTATCTCATCGATAAATGTGTCTCCAAAGCAAAACAAACTCGACTCGACATGAGCAATGTTTTTTTAATTGCTAGTAATTAACTTGAGTTCGGGTCAGTGTGTTATCAGTCAGTCAGCTTCCACAGATATGCTCTTACTTCATAGTACGCCTAGCTACACATGATGCTAATAGTGCACTCCATCACAGTGGGCAAAAAACATTATCTTCTGTTATTACGATTTCTAAGAGACATTTCAATCACTGTTTAAAAACGAAATTTGTCTAGTGAAATTTTTTAAAAAGAAAAACTAATTTTTTTCTAGTGATTGCCGATTGCCGAGTAATTCACAATCACAGATCATGATTTGCAAGTGTGGTCTCGAAATGGTGTTATCCAGTGTCGTCGTTAAGGGGGCTGGGGGATAAGGGGGCCGTGAGCGTTCCGAATCAGTATCTACGCCCCCCCCCGCACCCATTTTCTCTAAATTTGTTTCGAAACTGTAAAATAATGATAGCGGTGAAAATTGAACTAGGCCTACTGAACGGTTTTTTCTCGTTTCGTTAATTAAGCGAGCGAAGCGAGCGTCTCCACTTGAATCTTATGGCTCGAATGTCTGTTTTTTTTTTGTTTTTTTTGTTTTTTTTGTTTTTTTTCTGTTACTGCTTCGATACAGGTCGCACCGTTTCTCTGATCGACCTGAAATTTTGCACACATGTACATACCACCTAGGCGGGTTGCTGTATAGTTTTGTGGCAAAATCGTTCAAAAAGTTAAAAAGTGACATTAAAGTTAATCGAAAGTTTTTTTTTCAAACTTAACGGCGACAAAATCTGAGGTGGCCAAATCATTTAGAAGGTCAGTCCGAGCACGAATATGTTAATTTTATTTTGATCCGATAAGTAGGGTAGATGGAAATGACATTATAACAAAGTCCCGTTACCATGGCAACGGAAAGTCGCACAGCTTTTTTGGCTCATGATAGCGGTCAAACGGAGGCTCGGATCGAGTTGAAATATTGACCATCCGCAAGTTTCGTTCCCGATTGAATGCCATTAGTTTTGTGGCAAAATCGTTCAAAAAGTTATAAAGTTACATAAAAGTTAACCTAAAGTTTTTTTTTTAAACTAAACGGCGACAAAATCTGAGGTAGCCAAATCATTAAGAATGTCCGTCCGGTCACGAATATGTTAATTTTATTTTGATCCGATAAGTAGTGTAGATAGAAATTACATTTTAACAAAAGTAACGTTACCATGGCAACGAAAAGTCGCACAAGAATTCTGGTCACTATGTACTGCCACCTAGAAGAAATCAAGAGTAAAATGGTTTTCCCAAAGAAATGATGTCAAGGTCCTCTAGATGGCGGTGGATTTTATCCATTCTCTCCTAGTCCTATTTTACAAATTTTCAGCTAAATTGTCAAGACCTAAAAGACTTATTGGTATGTAACATTATGGGAATGTCGTACTCGGGTCGTGTTGCACGTACCGGTGCTCGCTCAACAACGCGTCCAACTGAGCGTTTTCCTAGTAGTTAAGGTAGTTGTGAAGTGAAAGTTCGAGGGCTGTTTAAAGGGGTATTTAACCGCTAAACTCAAAAAATATATTTCATTCAGGCTAACTAGTAATGAATTTAGCAATCAACAGAAACATTATTGGGGCCACCATGACCTCCCAAAAATTGTCAAACTTGACATTTTTTGAGCTAGGTCCCATCGGCAAAAATCTCCCATAAGAAATAACATGGGGACGATCTTTATGCCCCGTGACCTTGGAGGATTTTGATCCAAAAAAATATTGGCCATTATTGACGTACTCGACAGCCTTTTCTGTAAATTCTCTATATTTTGTTTTGTAATTTGGGCAAGTAGTTCGGTCAAAATATGCTGATTACCAAGTTGGGGTGTGATTTTGGAATGCATATTTTTGCGTGTTTGAGGGTATATTTGGGCACAGTTTCAAGACACGATGTTATAAAGGGGCATTTTAGATTGGTACTATGCTCTAGTATCTATGTGGACCAAAAAAGAAGCAGGTTAAAGCCGACTTAGGAAATTTTCCAAAACGCCAATTTTCGCCAATTTCTGGATCAAAAAAATTAAAAAATTCGTGTTAAATCACAGTTACAAGATATAATTTTTTAAACGGTCATTTAAGTGTAGTATTGTGCTATCGATCACGTGGTAAAAAATAATTTTTGGGGTTTTAGTCCTTTAAGAGATAATAAAACCTCGGGAAAAACTTTCGGTTAGGATTGCCGGAGGCGGAACTCGAATCAGTGGCCTCCCGAATCAGAGTCCTTTAAACGATCTTCTGGGTACGGCCAACTTGCCCATCTTCGGGCTAGTATTTATAGATGTACCCTAGAAAACAGGAGCCTCTGTTTGCTGTGTAGTTTGTTTTTGTTTTTTTAATGGAAAATTGCACGAATAAAAACAATTTGATAACAAGGGGACCACCTAGGCTATTCTAGGATGTTGACTATTATTGACTTATTATTGACGCTGAAAGGACATTTTGGCACGGAGTATTGTAAATCAATAGGTGGAAAACTGACAGAGGCGGGTATCGAACTAGGCTACTCTATTGGTTCATTGAGTTTTTAATTCCTAAAAACATTGATTGAACGGCTGAACGCAGAGCACAAGAGTTCATCACAAGGAAGCCGGCGGATTCTTAGCTAGAGCGAGTGAGTGAGGATGTTGGCGCATATTGTCGCGCTCTGCTGCTGGACTCGTGATTTGCACTGGACCGCTCAGTCTCTTGTAACACGCGGTCGTGCGGTCGTGCATACAACATCGCGCTGTGATAACACTAACAAGCAGGACTTACACGCATCACAGGTAGATAAGATGTCATCTCACGTAGGCGCAACCTTGCCTACTGCGCATGATCAACTAAACTTGCATGAACCAGTGAGCTTAATATAGGCCTTGCACATGCACACGCATTTTATCGGAAACCGACTAAAATAGAAAAAAGTAAAAATAAATATTGAGTGTATTGCCACTACAAAATATAAACAAACAAATTAAAATAATTGCTACCAGAACATAATTTAATGCGTATTTCACAAATATAGAAACGTGGTCACTCTTGCATGAACCAGTGAGCTTATTATTGCGGTATCGGAAACTTGACCAAAATAGATAAAAATAAAAATAAATACTCGCACATATTGAGTCCATTGCCATCACATACTATAAACAAACAATAAAATAATGGCTACCAATAACATAATTTTGTGCTTATTACACAAAGCTACATATAATTATTGATTTAGAGCGTGTAGAAATATTGCACAGTTGTAAATCTCACTAGTAGAGTTTTGAGTTTCGTGACAATAATCCACCATAAATTACCCATTTTAATACATAAATATACTCGCCCCTTAATCTGTTGATGATGTTTTAGAAACAATATTATTTCGATTTAAATAATAATAACGATATCGGCCTAAAGGGGGTATTTGCAATGCACTATATTATTTTAGATTTTCTCTTACCTTATAAAATGTGAACAATTGGTTTATATTTAGTTTAAGTATGTAATATACAATGTATACATGGCATAAACCTAACCACCTAAACTGCCACACAGAGAAGGTGGCAGGTTCTCTGTACAAAATTCCCATTGAAATGCTATTGCATAGTAGTTTTCTAGTTTAGATTGTTTTTCAAAACTGGTAAATAAACCTTCAAGGTTGAAAATTAGGTCCTGTTTATTAAATTTCAAAAAGTTATGTGTAACAAAAACCAATAGTGATTAGTTATGTATCGGCGGCTAGATAATTTAAAATACACAATAAAAACATACTTTCGTTTACGGTCATAACTTATGACCCTGAACAAATATAAATGTCATAACTGGTTTTCAGTGGGGTACATAAAATTTAAAGCAGACCAAGCCAACCCTGTGTGCGTCGACACCATCAACGAGCGAACAATGACCAACTAGAGATATTTGATTTATCTTCAATTAATGGTTTATATACATATTATATTACATAGGTACAACAATCTACCTACCGTCATGTCAATAATAACACTGACTTTGTCAACACCTGAAATACCGCAAGCCGGCCTCCCTAACCTACCTTGTCACGTTCACTCTTACCGTCTTACGAGAAAAGCATTCGCAACTTTAAAAAAATCACTAGTATTATTCTGAGAGGAAGTGTATATCTACAAACTACTTTCCGTAACTATATTCACAACAGAGTAGTAGCAGGTGGTAAAACAATATAGTTTATTCGTGTTGCATGATTTCAGATGTGATAATACGAAGTATACATAATTGCAGCAGTGATGCAACGACTGTGGCTCCAGACGCGTTGTCTGACAAAAGTATGAATATTCATTACGTACAACTGTACAAGTGTCTTATCTAAATGACTTTTTAATTAAAGCAATTGAACAATTAGAGATGTTAATTAGCACGACTTGTCAAATTGTAAATTTTTGCTTTTACAGTAATGATGTTTAATTTGGTGTTTTGTTGTCATATTTTGTTCTCAACGAAAGTATGTTTAACATTTTAGTAAAAGTTTGTCAATCCCGATAGATGTGTCACGTGCCTTACAAGCGAGACTAGTTCTGCGACGTTCTACGGGCACCTACATAGCTTAGCTTCTTTATTATTCTCGTTTGTGAATCAGATTTCATAACTGAATAAATGGACGTTAAGTAAATATAAAAAATGAAAGTTATGATGGGACTAGACTAATTAAGTGTGTGACGAAGAATCATGATCAGCTATAATATAATGGTTTAGCAAGTTATAAGATATCACAGTGATTCATGCCTTTTAAATTGATTATAGATGGAGAGTTGAAAAATAGAATTTTAATGTCGAATATTTAGCACCTCAATTTTAAATTTGGAGCAAATAAGCACACTTTGTATCAACTTTGTTTATTTCCACTTCAAATGCGAAATTATACCAGAGAAAGGCTGTTAATGTGTCATAAAACAATTCAATTTAGCCACTTGGATCGATAGAATACAACACTATTCTAAATTCTCAATATAGGTGTGGGAAAACATCATTTTGTAGTTAAATGAACATTTCGTAGCATCTTCAAAAACATGTATTTTCCACCGATTTAGCAAAACCAAAAATTTACATACTTGTAATATTTATGTATTTTGTTCTAGAAACTGTTAGATGATTAGGCTATATTTCACTACCGGGTTATCGTAAAAAAATTGGCAAATCATAATATTATTTTATTTAAGGCTCACACATCAGTATCCTTCGTCATGTTAGATCAGTTAAAACTGTTAGATTGTGTACACTCTGCTATTATGGAGATAGCCTCGCTGACCTGCTCTGTAACCAAGCCGACGAGCTAGAACCGGCTTGGGCTTGCCATTCTTCTTCTTGATATAGTTCAGATGTCATAATCTTGTTGTGGGTATAAATCAATTCTTAGGTGAATCGAGTGGCAAATCTTGTATTTTCTAATCGATAGAGACACTGAGAGTTGAGACATGACGTCTACTTGCATGGGAAAGACCACTGGAAATTCTGACTGTGATAAGGTTTTCTTCAAAACAAGCTAACGCTGGAATGATATAGTCCTATAAATTATCTCTCCAAATCTCCATCACACAATCCTACTAGTTTTCACTAGTGTTCGAGTTTTTCACTTTCCTACGAACTTCATACACGTCTATATGTATTAATTAAATTGTCGTATAGCGAGCGAAATAAAGCCGTCAATTAGGGCTTATACACCAAGGGAGAAAAAAAATGGTTTGATTTGTGTTTTTCTCAATATTCAAATTATTGACTACTTCAATCTTGACAAGACTGTCACGGAACTTTCGGAATCTCTTAACTTAGACCACAGATAATAGAGTATACTACGTGCATAGACCTGCCACGTTTTTTTTTTACTGTTATCGAGAATTTTCTCATTAAAATCTCACTTCTACATTTTTTCTTGATTTAACAAACATTTCTTCGCTCTCTCTCTCTACCACATACATGGCTACTTCGATCTAAATAAAATATTTAAGGAACCTTCTAAATCTGTAATCTTGACCTAAAGTGTTTTGGAGTAAAATTGAAGTACTACTTTCTCATGAAAATAGCACATTTACATATGGATTTAATCGTAGTACGATTTCATTGAAAGAGAACTAAGTTCATTTATTATGTTGCAGAGATCCTCGTCTCTATTGAAACGCTTATAAAATGCCGTACGTATCTGCTAAAGCGATGTCTAAATTTTGGACTTGACACCAAATAACGAGAATTAATTTTGTTGATTGAACTTCAGCCTAATTTTCCACATTATTTTATTGGATGGGCGAAGCGAAGACTTCAATTTCACTGACCCCCAAAAAATTTAGCTCGGGTGTTTTTCATTTTTTTTTTGTCTGTTTGTTCGCTCTCTACCGGGCAAACGGCATATCCGATCTTGATGAAAATTGGAGGGGTCCTTCGAAATCTCTGAACTTAGAGGTGTATTGTTTTTGGGTACAATCGAAGAAATATTTCTCATGAATATCGTACTTTTACGATTTTTTCGATTTTTGTGCGATATTTTCGTGCCATTTGGGCCAATTCTGACCAAACGGGGTGGGGCTACAACGTTCATATTATTCATGGACATTAAGGTTCATGGTGATGTAGTACCTTTTGAAAGAAAAAGTTGAAAAAGTTAGCCAGAATCCATAGAAATAAAGCTTTTAATATAAGTTTTTTACGGTAAATAATAACAATAGATAAGTAACAATAGAAACTTGACAACAATCACCTACAATGCGTAGGCAGCAAAGCAAAGCACTTGCAAAAGTAAAGATATCCCACGCAAACTAAAATCTTAAAAATTAGCTCATCCATCAACGCGACTAAAAAAAGCGTTTGCGAAGCTTCCTAGTGCTACTTCATTGTGTGAGTGAATATACTAATTTTAGCCAGACTGGGTACTGTTTGTTTTTAACTGCGTATCTTGTTTTCACAGCCAGATATGAAATGAAATCTTTAAACTGGCTGCCGTCAACAAGAATTAATTCCTCGTTTGGTTAACTGGCGGACTGTCGAGATCTGGTCAATGCGTCACTAAGACAATTGACTGACATAAACCAATCACAGTTTGGACTTTGCAAGTGTTTAAACAACGTCCAAATAGTCATTTAAATCAATTTGTTTTATTAAGTTCTTTATGTGAAATGTCCATCCAGATGACTAGACAAATTTCTTAATTTAGATTCTTTGAATTAACGTTTAATGGATAGTTTGTGCTAGTTTAACAATTGGTTTCTAGGCAGCGAAAATAATATTGTTTAATTGAGGTCTAATTTACGCCTCTCTTTCAATCCTCTTCTTTATCTTCCATTGTTTCTGCAATATTAATATTTAACTACTTCAAGCAGCAACTTTACTACAATATTATTATTTACAACATATCTAAATAAATAAAAACACCACCAAGGGGGGGGGGGGGGGGAAGAATGAAGGATTCCCGCTGTAGGGTATATCAGATTTAACCGGTGTGATCTAACTATATGTATATTGCGGATAGGACAATTGTGAAGGGATGTCGAGTAAGTAGTAACTATATTGCTATTAAAAAACACGTCACCATGCACTGACGATGACTGCAGAGCCTGAAAAAACAACACAACTATCTTTCAAGGAATCACGTCCCATTAATTGTCTGTTTGAGGACAATGCTATTTACTGGCCAGCTAACCTCAATAACAATATTATTAGTTATACGTCGCTTAGCCAAAGGCCTTGATTAGTTAGTAAGGGTCACGAAAGAGGCGTACTATATTCCTGTCAGCATGTACCCTACTCCCGTCAGAAAGAACACAAATCAAGGGGTAATGGATTTCCGGCGCACACTTGACCACTGATGTTGACAGAACTTTCAGTAAAGTTTCGAAGGAGTGTCCGCTGAAGAATATACATCAGAAGTGTTGTCTTCATGTGTCTGGTGTTTAGGGTGGAAGGAAAGTCGTGAAGGAATGTCCGAGGGCTGTTTTGGAGGACTCAATCTCAATCATTCGTACCTTGTGGACCACACTTTCAGTCAGGATTGATGGTGGCGAGCATCGAACCTGTTACCTCTTGAATAAGAGATGAACGCGTTGTGACAGAGTGCTCTGATCGGGGTGCCGTATATGACCATTTCGCGCGCGAGAAGCCGGATCGCTCGCAGCGCTATCTGCGCTGACGGAAAATAATACGGCTCCCATAGACGTTCGATGGTGACATCTCCATCATGGTGTAGTTCCTGTTACTATATATTTGTCTATGAGAGGGAAGGTGCAAGTATATAGATAATAAGACTCCCTACGTAGTAGTCAATTAGCTGTGGTGCAAGTGTTTGTATATATTGTATAGGAATGACCGACAGTGTTGGCTCGACCGCGTTTTTCTATTTTCCAAAATATGCTACCAAGTCAAAATATAGTGAATGGCTTTGAAACCGGGCTATTTAAGAAAATT
Source organism: Sweltsa coloradensis (assembly GCA_024449915.1). Classification (NCBI taxonomy): domain Eukaryota; kingdom Metazoa; phylum Arthropoda; class Insecta; order Plecoptera; family Chloroperlidae; genus Sweltsa; species Sweltsa coloradensis. Next base: position 102,765 of record JAMZAV010000958.1, read on the forward strand.
AAAACTATTTTTTTTCCAATTTTTTCTGATCCGGTACACGGCCAATATCGCTACCTCAAAATAATTTCAAACTTCAATTCGCCAAGGCACACCATTCAACGTAGGGTGTTGTGTTTTTGTAACATTAATTTTGAACTGGTTTTCTATAGGCTGACTGAGAGAAAAAATATTTTTTTAAACAATTATCTTGCATGCGAATTTTTTCGTTTGGCGGTATTTTGTACCGATTTTTACCGCCAAACAAAAAATTCGCAGGAAAGACAATTGTTTTTAAAAAAATCTCTCAGTCAGCCTATAGAAAACCAGTTCAAAATTAATGTTACAAAAACACAACACCCTACGTTGAATGTTGTGCCTTGGCGAATTGAAGTTTTAAATTATTTTGAGGTGGCGATATTGGTCGTGTACCGGATAAGAAAATTTAAAAAAAAAATAGTTTTGATTTTCTAAAATAGCCCGGTTTCAAAGCCATTCACTATATTTTGACCTGGTAGCATATTTTGGAAAATAGAAAAACGCGGTCGAATAGCCTTAAGCGCGCGACTCTGATTCGGGAGGTCCCGGATTCAAAACCCGTCGGACCGGCAATCCTAACTGAAGTTTTTTCTGATTGAGTCCTTTTAAACAGCCCTCGGACATCCCTTCATAATTGTCCTATCAGCAACATATCTAGATAGACTCCTGAAGAGGGGCATGAATTGCACCCTGCATGGTCAGGCTTCTTCCCCCCCCCCCCAAAAAAAAATAAAAATATTCTATAAATGAATGATTCCCAGCAATCGTATGTTGGCTGAGGAAACCCTTAGATAAAATTTCCAGTCAGGATTGCCTGTAGCGGGCACAGATTCGTCGACCACTTGACAGGGGCGACGCCAGGATTTTGATTCGGGGGGGGGAGATGAATTTTGGGGTTTACATTAAGATGTTTGTAGAACTACTCACGAAACTATTATTTCAAGAAAAGTACGCATGCCGGTACAATAGGGGGGGGGGGGTTATGTCCACCATTGCAAATAGTGACATTTTATTAGTTTTTAGAGCACTTTTGTCGATAATTATAAAATTATGAAGATCCGCATACTGTCAGTTTACAAAATCTTGCCATGTGTAGGCCCTAAATATGTATGCCACATCTAGTATTATTATAACTTTTCTTCTGATTTCGGGGGGGGGGGGGGTCAGACATTCTGCTCTGATCCCCCCCCCTCCTCGCTATTCCCCTCCCTCCCGAATTAGTCTCGCGAGTAATCGATCTTTATAAAAAAGACTCCAGGTGGAATGGAATCATTCCGTACACCCATTAACCGTAGAATATGCGGGTATCACTGGAATTATAGATGGATCAACAGCAGGAACTTAATTTTTTTTATCCGTCCCATTTCCAAACTAATGCTCAGGTTGGGGGGAGCGTTAGCTCCATTTACTCGGGCTATTTCGGCTTTCTTAGCTGCTGGTTAGCCAGACCTGACACACATTCTTCAGCAACTCTTTCATCCTGCTGCTTGTTTACCGAGTCTCTCCATTTCTTCAGATCTTCCCACCATCTTCCCAATTCTACCTCCCCCCAAGACACGTCTCTCTCCTCTATGCTTTGTTTAATTCGTTCAATACATCTATCTCTTGGTCTCCCAAGTAAATTATTAAAAACAATACAAATTATTACTGTTATTTTGGCACGTCTGCTATGGATCTGAGTGTGTATTTACAATCACATCTCATCCTTCTTGTGCACTTCATACACGTGACCAGCATCATCACCCACTTTGCCAACCACTACTTCCCTTTCCAGTGCCGTTTCCGCTTCCGCCTTCTATGACCTCTAATAGCCATTGTACCATTGAGTATAGAACTTTTTTAAAGATTCTATACTCAAAGATTATACTTGTATACCTCGTAGACTTGTATTTGCATTGGTATCGAAGCTAGCAAATCTTTTATTTTCTTTCCCTTTAACATGCGCGTAAGATTATAATACCCCATTGGTTGTAACCTCGAATGAGCTAATTTACATTGCGAAATATTACATAATTATTACTAAAAATCATTAATTGAGTCATTAGATAACATTTAAAGGCACCACACACAGATAATATAAGATTTATCTTTTATGATATTTTCCATCTATCACTGTCACTCTTGAAAGTTATTATCTGTATATAGACTATACAGGGAAGGAAAACGGTAAGATATTAGCATCGTTAGCAAAGCTTTGCAATGTTTAATCAGATTGAAGAACAAATCAAAGATAAATTATTATTGGTATGACGTCTTTTTCACCTAAGCTAGAAATTGAAATCTTCAATTTTATGGTCAAAAATGTTCCATCTTTTATGTAGAGTTGCATGCATGTTAAAGCGGTAGTCCACCACCAACATTAACACCACGCGAAATTACAGTTTTTATTAGACTAGTGAGCGAAGCGAATGAGGATTTATAACGCCACTTGATCGGGTCCGGTCCCACAGCCGAACGGCCAAATAGATTGAACTGAAATTTTAAACAGACATCCGTGACCTGCAGGTAACTGAGAACTGCTAACAAAATGATCAAAATCCGTTGCGATTTAAACCTACAAGAAATAATAAATTGAAAATTAGTCTTGAAATGTGTGGGTTTCATTTTAACAACAATGCTTTTGTTCTTGAAGAAGTCATTTTTATCGAATAATTTTTGTCAGGGCTTGATTTTACGCAGTGATCAAGGTGTATCGAATCTTGCACGCTCAAGGTTCCTCTAAATTCCGCTGGGACATTGAGTAAACCTTGCAATCTTTACTCGTATTTCGTACTGGCTATATTTATGCATTTCAAAACATGTTTTATAATTTTTTAAATACAATCCAGAAATTAAAAAATCTTTCCCGACCGGGGGTTTGAACCTAGGTCTTCCACATTTCGGATATAATGGCGCCTAAGACCACTAGACTAGGAAAACACGAGTCGTTGTTAGACGAGTGAGCGAGCCGGGAACATTTGCATTTAAGTTTGTATAATGAATAGGGTTTTGAGTTTAGTTGGAAAAGGGCGCGTCAACTGTAAGGCCATAATGCACCACTCTAGCCTAAGATAGGCTAGAGTGGCCTTAGGTAGGGGTAAGAAAGGGAATGTTATTGAGTACTCAACACATGGCTCACTCACTCATCTAACAACGACTTTGGCGTTTTCCTAGTAAATAAGATGTGTAAGAAAGGTTTATGTTACTGTGTTTAATTATGTATGGCATTCGTGCTTATTACATCGAATTCACCTAAGTGATTAGGCCTAACTAAGCAAATCAAATTATAATACTTATAATACAATCAGAGAGCACATAGGTCTAGTTATCAGAGTCAACCCTTACCGAACAACTGGTAAGACCTTGGTATCATAGTAGTGATTGGTAGGCCTATACGGCAAACACAAACAACTACTTAGTTAGGCCTCGTCATTCAATGGCGTCGTCTGTACTTCCACCAGGGCCCTCGAAGCTTCTAGACGACAACTTGTCTCGGCGTGAATGGAATTACTTACGATATCTGTTTCGCGAAAACTCCTCTCGAATGACAAGTTCCGGCATCTCTTTCTTGAGAGGAGTCTTCCAATCTATTCCACGTAGTTGTGGACAAGTCAGAATCAGAGCAAGTTCCTTCAGTCCCGGTAAATACTCTGGTATCAACATGACGGTTGGCTTAATGGAATGCACCCCCATACATTGAACCTCAAGTCTTTTTAGCTTGTTACATCCCTTTATGATTGCTGACAACCCTACGTGGGTAAGATCACAGTTATGACACGGCTCAAAGTACAACTCGGTTAGGTTCTTCAGGTTGGCACCAATGGCCACGGCCACACTGTCACCGCCCGTGCAACGTTCAAGGTCAAGTAAAGTGAGGTCTTTTAAAGAAATGTTAGAAAACATGGAAATCCAAGTTTCCCAGGTCTCGACCGAACACCATTTGAACTTGAGACGACGCAGGCTTGACATGTTTTTGATCTCGCGGAGACATTTGCGAAGGGGCGGATAGTTATATCGGTTATATGATCTATCGCAAAGTCCTCTAGATGGATACACTTGCGGATGGCTTCTCCAGCTGCTACGGTCCACTGTATAAAGCTGTCCACATGCAACACACGCAGAGTCCCGCATAGTTGGCTACACGCTGCTATAAGCTCTACGGCTTGTATGTATGAAGGCCTATCGACGGACAATCTTAGCTCCTCCAGTTGAATGCAAAGGTTCCAAGGACGTGAAAACGAAAAAGGAAATCCAGGCTTCCCCTTCAAATGAACTATTCTCAAATGAGCGAGCATTATGATGACTTCTTTATAAAATATTTTGTCAAACTTATTGTCGCCTGTATTATTAAGTTTTGCCTCGTCGTAAATCACTAAACATTTCTTGATGGTTTTCCTTATATACTCCTCATCAAAATGAGGGGATGCCAAGTATGGCGCGACATTCAGACTAATGAAGAAGTCGTTTGTGGCTACCCTCCTCATTAGATCACTAGGTACTCGATATAGTTGGGGATCCCAGTGTACATACGCTCCCACTGTGTACAGACCTTAGCCACTGTATTGCACACTTCTCCGAGAGTCAGGTACGAGAAGATGTGAAGCAGTACCTCCTCCGGGAGCGACTGGATGCTGGCGGGTGGAAACATTTGTTGTTCCTTCTTGGAGTGACTTCGGAGTTTCATCGTCGTACGAACAAGGTCACGATTTGTCTTTTTCTCCATATTACAGCGCGATCAGATTAATGTAAATCGGTACAATTCAAATTATAAATACTCTACGAAATAGTATAACTTAATGGTATAACCATGGACTTTTATTATTCTTGTGTCACAGTATAGAAAAATAACTATCACTGATGGCAGGTTGAGTTTTCTACATATCTTCAATAATAAAAGTAGTGCACTTTTGTTTTATTCTACTGCCTGCTAGAGTTTTATTTCACGAGGCACTGCAAAGTCCACTTAGAAATTGCTATAGTCTTTGCTAGACCTTGATATGCTAAGACCATCTCTCCATATGATTAAGATTACAGGAAAGGATGAGGCAGAATTAATAGCAAATATTAAATTTATTCTTAGCAAGTTAGAGGAATGGTTTGATCCCAATAAACTTAAATTAAACGGCGCAAAAACCAACCTAATGAGATTTCAAACTAAAGGAAAACTTAATGAAATAAAAATTAATTACAATCAGTGTACATTAAATACTGTAGAACACTGTCGTTTACTCGGATTAATATTGATTATAGACTAAATTGGGAAGAACACATTCATAAACTAGGCAAACGTTTGAGATCTTCATGTTATGCACTTAAAGAACTGTCACATCAAGTGAGTTACCCTATCTACAGAACAGCATTTTTTGCAAACGTACAATCTATTATACTATATGGTATATTAATTTGGGGTGGGTCTACATTTGCTCAAGACATATTCAAATGTCAAAAAAAGGCTGTCAGAATTTTAGGTCGGAAAAGTTATAGATCATCTTGCAGAAAACTTTTTGTGCAGCTGAATATATTAACCGTACCTTGCTTATACATTCTCGAAATTCTTACATTTGTCAAAGATAATCCATCTCATTTTACCCGAAACAGTTTTATACATAACCAGAATACAAGATTTAACAGTAATTTACACCAAACCCAACACAGACTCAACCTATCAAACAGAGACCCAGTTAAAGCTGGTGTTATTCTTTTTAACAATTTACCAACTAAATTAAAAGACCTCAACATAAATAGAGACAAATTTAAAATAAAGGTTAAACAATATCTAATTTTTCATGGGTTTTATAGTATAAAAGAATTTCAAGATGGTAAAGACTGCTCTTGTGAATATTGTATTAAAAATTTGAGGTGAAAGATAAGAGGGTAAAAATTTAACGCTGAGAAGAAATTTTTGTAATTATTGTATTGTATTTAAATAGAGCCTATGAATAATTAAATGATAAGAAATTATCTTGTGAATATTGTATTACAAATTTAATTTTGACGATAAACAACTAAAAATTGAGGACGATGAGGAAATATTATTGTTTTAATTATATGTAATGAAATATGTAAATTTATTTTGAATGTAAAATGAATAACATGTAATATTGTATTTTGCATGTAGAATTAAATATGTAAAATCAAGGTATTTTGTAAGTAGATTTAGAAATAGATAAAGCGTATTTCAAGACTTGTACATAAACTATGCATTTTTAAGATGAGCAACGCGTTTGCAATTGTAGCCTCTCTAGCTAAGGCCCACTATATAACCGGTTACTTTGGAGCCATCTTGCCAAGGATAAATAATAAATTGTAACTTATAAAGTTGTTCCGAACTAGCCTAGTTTTTTTAAACTTTATTTAGCTATATTGACTTTGTCTTTTCACATAACTCACACACATAATATAACAAACATTCTCTATTTTTAATTATCCATACTCGACATTTTAAAACTATGTACACATCTTGATCCCTTTACATCTGCTGGCAATTTGTTGTATTCTCTGATCTCGTCATAAAAAAACGATCTTTGGTAATTTTTGATTGCCATCTAATTACATATAGCTCATTTTAAGCAGTTTTTCTGGTCTCTCTTCCATGAATTTCCTCCACGCTCTAATTTTTCTTCCAAATAACATTGCAAATGATTATTTTCAATCTTGTATATAAAAGTTAATATAATATGTATTTTAATATTTTCTTGAACTGTTATAACCATCGTAAATCTTCCATATCTGAAATTGGCGTTATTTTCCTACATTGAAATATGGATCTCATAGCCTTGTTTTGGATCATTTTACATCATTTGCACATGCATTACAAAATATTGTTGGACATGTATTCCAAATCTGGTTTATTTATTGTATTATATTGTATTACTAATCTTGACCATTTCGAAATTTTCTACTGACTCTTCTCATAGATCCCACCTTCTTGGCAAGTTTCCGAATAACATTATTTATGTGTTGCTTAAAGTCAAGTTTTTCATCCAGTTAGTTTTATTCCAAGACATTTGAAATTTCTAACTATTTCAATTCTTGCATTTTCAATTATTGCGATTGGGCTATTTGTGTACCAAAAGTTACATTCATTTACATTCTTTCCTATCATATTTCCTTTAGTTTTTTTTTTAGTTTTAATCTTTAGTTTATTGATTTTAAACTAAAGTTCAATCTTCTTTAACTCATAATTATTTTTTCTAATCTTTTGTTTTTAATTTTTCCATTTACTGATATGACCATATCATCAGCATACATATTGAATAAATGTATCAGTTTGATGCAAATGTGGATGTCATTCACATACATTAGAAATAACAAAGGACCAAGTACAGATTCCTGAGGCACTCCTTTTCCGCAAGTAATCTCCTCAGATAGCTTGTCTCATATTTTACTTTCTATTTTCTATTTTGTTAAATAACTTAACTTTCCATCCACTTTAATGCAGATCCATCAATTCCATATACATGTACAGCAGTTTCTTAAGCAGTCTCTCCACATTTTTTCAAATGCTCTCTTCAAACCTTACAGTTGACGCGCCTTTATAAAAACTAAACTCAAAACCTTATCGTTTATATCTTATCAATCAACTTAAATACAAATGTTCCCGGGGTTTCAACACATGACTCGCTCACTCGTCTAACAACGACTTTGGCGTTTTCCTAGTAGTGATATCACGAGAACACTTAAAAAAAATCGAAAAACTGAATGCTTTTGTCAGAACTACAAACTGCATGAAAAAAATAATGCTGTGCTATGGTAATTAAGTTTTTAATTTGACATTTAATTAATAAAAATATGTATTTTCGAAATACAAACCGTATCGATTATTATTGTTTGAATATATTTTGTTCTTGCATTTATATAGAACCAAATGTCTGCAAGTAAGTTTTTCGATATTTTGCAGCGCTCTCGAGATATCACTAAAAACTGTAATTTCTCGTGGCTATAATGTTGGAGGTTGTCTACCGCCTTACACAGTGCACAGTACATGCGAACATATTCATCTGGTTACTTTATTTATTCGTTGTTGGTGAACTTGCGATCGCCGGACGCTGCATGGCCTCGGCAGCCCGCTTTGCAAGGATGCTAGGCAGGATGCCTACACTCTAGGCGCTCCACGTATTCGAAACCTAATCGAGGTATTACCATTGAGTTTAGAAAATCTAAACTCAATGGTATTACTGTAACAATATCACTCCAATGCAATCATAACATTATGATTTAAGGGGCTGTTACCCCAAAACATATTTTTTACCACGTGACACAATCTATAGCATAATACTGAACTAAAATTACCGTTTAAAAATTATATTTTATCACCGTGATTTTACATCATTTTTTTACTTCCCCCCCCCCCCAGAAATTTGCGAAAATTTGCGATTCAGAACATTTCTTTAATTGGCTTTAAACCTGCTTCTTTTTTGTTCCACATAGATGCTAGAGCATCGTACGTAAGATTATCTAAAATGGCCATTTATAACATCATGTCTTGAAACGTGCCTATAAATAAACACAAACACAAAAACATGTATTCCAAAGTCACACCCCTTCTTGGTAATCAGCATATTTTGACCGAACCACTTGCCCAAATTACAAAACAAAATAATTTAGTGCAGTAGTATTATGCTCTGGATTATGTGGTACAAAAATATTTTGGGGGTATAAGCCACTTTAAAAAAAATACTTTTTTGGTTAAAAAAAATTAAAAAAATCTGGAAAATTGTCTAACTGAAATATTATAACAAAATATTACTCTTCATTTCAGTGTCTTGTGTAATGCGAGGCGAGGCTGTACAGATGTCTTCAGATAGTCCTGGTAGCTACGGCGAGGAGGAAGCGGTGATCAGGTGTTCAACCCCTAACTCTCTCCGGCCCAAGAAACTACACTTCGTCTCGATACCCGAAGACTCGGCGCTCTGCGGTGACGAGGACCTAGACGGAGATGAACAGGTAGGACACAACATATCCCATCACGAGGACGATGGCGTCGGCGTCGACGGGGTTGCTTTGTAGTCTCGCACTGATATAAGTTCATGTATAGAATGTTTTCTTTATACATTTTTTTTTTAAAAATATTATGTATTTATTGAAGAACAGTTTTTTACGTCTACAAAATTGTTAGGCCTTACACAATTCAAAGTATTTTGTACACTAGGAAAACGCTAAAGTCCCGCCGCGTTGATGGATGAGCTTTTAAAGTTTAAAGTTTGCTTGGGATATCTTTACTTTTGCAAGTGCTTTGTTTTGCTGCCTACGCATTGTAGGTGAATGTTGTCAAGTTTCTTTTGTTTCTTGTCAATTGGTATTATTTACCGTAAAAAACTTATATTAAAAGCTTTATTTCTATGGATTCTGGCTAACTTTTTCAACTTTTTCTTTCAAAAGGTACTACATCACCATAACCTTAATGTCCATGTATAATATGAACGTTGTAGCCCCACCCGTTTGGTCAGAATTGGCCCAAATGTCACGAAAATATCGCACTAAAAATCGAAAAAAATCGTAAAAGTACGATATTCATGAGAAATATATCTTCGATTGTACCCAAAAACAATACACCTCTAAGTTCAGAGATTTCGAAGGTCCTGTCAAATTTTCATCAAGATCGGATAAGCCGTTTGTCTGGTAGAGAGTTAACAAACAGACAAAAAAACAAAAAAACAAAAAAAAAAAAAAAAAAAAAAAACCCGAGCTAAATTTTTTGGGGGGGCGGTGAAATTGAAGTCTTCGCTTCGCTCATCCAAAAATAATTGACAGTTAAAAATTAATAAAATTATTATAATAGTATGTTACTTAACATGATTATGCCTGTAGCACTTGCAGAGATTTTGACAGATTTTTAAAATCTAACAAATTGAAATAAATATATATTTTCCGGTCGATTAATTATTATTAATAAATACGTAATTAATAAATCACTTAATAATACAGAGGGGAACTTACAGATTTGTTTGATTAATTCTTATTGGTGTAAATAAAGACAATATCTAAGAGAATCACAGTAAGTTTTCGTCCCTTATAGTGGGAAGGTTAATTTGCAAACGAGAACAAGACCTTATGTTAAAAATAAAGTAATTTTACCTCTTTTTGAATCTCCTTCATTTCATCACTAGAAATATAATTTTCCATAGGTTTGTACGCTTTTCATCTGCATGATCTTATGACTCACAGTGCCCTATTGCCCTCTGACTATTGAGTTCACCCACCTTGTGGCTTTAGATATACCGCACAGCTGTATTATTAGGCGTCTAATCTATAATTAGTACTTAACAAGGTGATAATAATGGGCTTTAGGAGAGATAGCACAAGTTTTAAAATATGCACTTGGAATTGCCCAACTCGTCTGCGTGTGACGGTTCGTTTGACAGTTCATAACTCTGACATGGGTAGTGAGCAAAATAATACAATAGAGAACGCAAATATACACTTGGTCGCGTTGATGGATGAGCTTTTTTAATATTTGTCCAATGATTACTACGTTTTCAGTATAAGTGGGATCTCATAACTTTTTCAAGTTCCATTACAAAATTATTTTTGTTAATATAGGATTATTTTTATAAAGTAGTATTAAATTAATGGTAATACCAATTAACAATAGAATGTAAAATATCTGGAGGACTAAAGACACGCATTTTGTACGCATTGTAGGTGATTGTTGCCAAGTTTCTATAGTGACTTGTTAACTACATTAAATTGTAAAAGGCTTATTAATACAAATTCTGGCTAACTTTTTCAACTTTTTGTTTCAAAAGGCACTACATCACCATAACCTTAATGTCCAAGTCAAAAATAAACGTTGTAGCTCCACCCGTTTGGTCAGAATCTTCCCAAAAAAAAAAAAAATTTTTAAATTCCCAAATTTATCATGATCGGAGTGGCCGTTTTCCCGGTTGCGAGCTAATTGTCACAAAAATATCGCATTAAAATCGAAACAAGATTGTAAAAGTACAATATTCCTGAGAAATATTTCTTCGATTGTACCCAAAAACTCGGAAGATCTAAGTTCAGAGATTTCGGAGGTCCCCCCATTTAGGAAAAAATAAAACCATTTAAACACACCTCCACTTATTGGTCGTTGAGGTACAGGAATAGATGGCGTCAACTTCATCACAACAAACCATATATATTTTATTTCGTCTATAGAGTAGAAAGAAATCCCCGTGCGGTCCAGCGTTTGACCAGTCTAAATCGACTAATAAAAACGTCTGCGTGTACTTTCTCTATTGTGATGTTGACAGAGTGATCGCCACGCATCAGAGGACATCTCCTATATTATTAGCTCGGGTGTCGCGCCAACAAACAACAAGCCAGCCAATGAGTTTGTTTCGGTTTAGAACCGCGTACTCGACAAAGTTTTTTTACCGAGTCAGTGGCGTATGCAGGAATTTATTTCGGGGGAGGGGGGTTTGGAAGAACGACTCAAGGGGGATGTTAAAAAAATGCGTACTTTTGATGTGTATTTTATTTGTTTTGGAATAAGAAAAATAATTTAATTTTTTGCGTAAACCTAGATGATTTTGTAGATTATAATATTTAAACTGTGATTTCTGGGTGGGAGGGGGGAAGGCCCCACACTTTGGGTGCAATGTATGACCCTCTTCAGGTGAACGAGGTGTGTTGCGGATGGGACATGTGTGAAGGGATGTCCGAGAGCAGTTAGGATTGCCGGTCTCGACGGGATTCGAACCCGGGACCTCCCGAATCAGAGTCGCGGGTTTAACGCTCGAGCAAACACTGTTCTGTAGTTTCTAACTCTTGAAAAAATTCAAATTCATTATTAGATAACTCGTTATATACACCATAATATTACGACCTACTGACAGTTTGTAGTTCAGTCAGTACTTCTAATACTAATTATACTTTGTAATACAAACATGGTACGAGCGTACCCAGTATGGAGCAAAGCTTAGCGCTATTGTTCCATGTTTTGTGGTGCATATGGTGGAGGTGCCGGGTACATAAATATGTAAACATTCTGGAGGTTTGGCTTTGGTAAGTCTATACGTCAATGGTGTGCTGGGCATATAAATATACCCAATTTATGGGGGGTCGCCCCGCTTTCATAACACAAAACAGAAATCTTTCTGTATCACCTCTGTTGATGGGCAGTGTTAACACAAAAAACGCATGACAATCTGAGGTCGTGTTCGGTTTTTATCTTGAGACGTGACACACGCACAGAAGGACAGACAGAAAAATGATGTATATATGAGAGATTCGCAATTTGTTATGTAATATCAAACCTTGTTTTCAGAATATATTTTTTTGAAGTTTAGAATTAGATCGTTTCCGTTTGTTTAGTCAGCTGAGCTGCGTCTGGTCTGGTCAGTTGTTCGTCCAAGGGTCAAGAACTATAATTATTAAGCTCTTCAGTATAGTTATGTGTTCTTATCGTAAGTCAGGTTGATAATATTCGGTAACACTAATTCAAGCAGCAGCACGTGTGCACACTTGTAGGTTATAGTGGTGAGACTGGTGAGTGTGGATGAGCTTTGGTGAGCCACACGAACAAGCGATATGATGGCTTTCGGACCACACGTTAATTAAACAACCACCGAAATATATTTGATATATTTTGGAAACAAAAAACAGCAAGATAAGGGATTTCTTTTTCACCCTTTGTGTAACATATATTTATATTATTATAAAAATTAATATATATTAATATAAATCAAGAGAATCGGACGAAAAAATCTACACTAATAATAATAATAATAATGCCAAATCTAGCGAAAATTTAAAACACCATTCTGCTCCACTTTTTTACTTTAAAATTTCCCCCAAAAATGTGACACTGAGAGTTTATTTGTAACAAATAATATGCATGCGCGATCAAAGTAAATTTCAAATTATCTCCTACATGCTATGAAAATTAATTGATTATTTCTATTTTCTATGAAGATGGTTTCTGTCAATCAGGGGCCCCTATAAATTTGTAAAATCTACAACTTTTTAATCAACAGTTTGTTGCTTTTTGCCATGGGGCTAACATCGCAGCGTGTTTTTCTAATAGACTTTTTACATCAGGGTAGTGCATGCAACAATACTAATTAACTTCGAAAACCATTTACTATTTTTCGCGCTCAAGGCTCGCTTGTAATTAACGCTATTTTTTAATCAACTGTTACCAACACGCACAATTTAATTCCCTAGTGTTCGACCAACAAAATACAAAAAAACATTTATCTTTCAGAGAGTATTGAGTAGTAATTATCAAATGCGAAAATAATTGCGATAATCACAATTTTTAATACAATATCTGCAAAAGTTTATTCTTTAAATGTAATCGATTGTGGGCTACGGTGAGTGATATGATTGAGCGTCAATGTTTGGATTGATGTTTTTGGTATCGGGTTGGATCGCCTGGGTCACGCAACTAAAACCAGGAAGGATTGCATAGCAACAGCGGAGGGCAAGTACCAACCGCAGCATACTAATAATTAGCTGGCGCCTCGGGGCTCGAACCCAAACTGTCAACTTCGATGTTATTTGAATACTGAAACTCGTAAGGTTCGGTTGGAAAACATTTGAATATTAATGCAGTGGACAGAGTGGAGGTTCATTTGCATTTCGCATTAGGCAGGCGTTTATGAAACAGATCGTAAAATTATTCGATGTATTGTGCGTGTGCTTTAATTTGCGTGCGTGTATGGTTGTCGTTAGGAAAACAAATGGAATAAGGGTGTCAGACTAGTTTTAAATTAAAACATTAAATAAAATAAATGTAAAATGTTTATTATAAAAATGCAAAATAAACGAAAAGTATCGAGGCCTAAAAACTATTTTTCTGATTTAAACTTTTTGCTTTTAAAATAATTATTAGACATAGCAGATTTAAAAAACATTCAATTGTCACTCTATGCGAATGAGGCTCAGTTTCACGTAAAAAATAAATGAAGTTGTGTTATTTAAAGTCATCATAGCAGATAATTGTGCCATGCATTAAGTTGGTAGTTGTCGGTCAAGTAGTCGTCATCTTCTCCATGTCTTCGATTTAATTTAAATAAATAAATAAATTTTATTTAGAGTCTACCCACTCAGTTATATAACTGATTTTCAGTGGGGGACTTTAAATCAAAGCGACCAAGCCAACCCTGCAGGCTGCAGGCCCCGACGCAATCGACGAGTGAGCGATAACGAGTCAAGTTGTTGATGAAGTAGTTCACAGTTGCAACTATTGCATTGCATTGTGGGCCTCGCTACTTCTTACTTCCGGTTCTTCTCTGGTGTGTGAAAGTTGTTAGCCCGTTATAGCTCGCAAGGGTCGTATTTACTCCATACACACTAAACTCCAGTCCATACTTTACAGATTCTTCCCTTGTTTTCTTACCTCCACTCTCGCCTCATTTGCCGAACAGCTTTGTATAGAAGCGTTGATGGATGAGTATATTTGGCCTTCATTCTAAAAACTCGGTTAAAAGTCCTGAAAATTTCGTGACGATCGGAGTAGCCGTTTGCCATGTAACATACAACATAAGAAAACGAAACAAAACAAAATAAAAAAACGCGTGCTTTTTTCCTCAATGAAGTCAAATTGAAATCTTATAGTTATTATATTATAATATTGGTAAATATAGCGTTTAGCTTATTCCTGGGTAAAACTATTATACATTGTGACAAGACTTAGCAACCTTGTTTACAGAGTGGTTGATACTAGTAATGTAATGTTATCCTACATGAAGCTTTAGAACTTCCCCGCATCACATCCAAACTACTGAGTATTAGTTAGGAAACCCTACATACAGATTGTTGTGTTCTTATCTGTATGAACGAGTTACAGTGCTAATTCTGCAAATGCGGTAAACTCGATTTAGTCACCACTCACTGGTTATGTAATAGTTTAGACGGAAGGGCGGTAGGAAACTTGACAAAGATAAATACACTTACGAATAATAGACGGAAAACAATTAATTAGGGTACAAATATTGCGAAACTTAAACATACTTGTGCAAATACTTGCTTAGACACGTGGAGATTGGAAATGAACAGCTGCTGTCATCGTTCGAAAATATTGTAAAATGAATAATGATAAAGGCGTTTAATAACATTAATTTATTGATTAATACATGAATGAATACTTTTTTTACATCATTTTGCAAACGCGTTGATCGAGCGTTTTGGAGGAATTGAGCCACATTTAGATCATACTATACTTATTTTGTGAATATAGAACTGTTTTTCCTTCTTCCTTAGCCAGGATTTTGATTCGGGGGGGGGGGGGGGAATTTGGGGGTATATAAGGAAGTTTGTAGAATTGCCGACGAAACTTTCTCCCTCCTTCCCCTCCCCTCCCCACCCACCACAACTCAATCTCTAAGTGAAAAAGAGTTTCCTCCCCAAAGACAAAATATCATTCTTTCAACAAGAGCCCATAAGCTTGGTGTGAAACTACAAGCATGCACAATGGAAGCAAAGTGTAATGCATTCGACATAAGATCAAACTATCATTTCGGGAAAAGTACGTACCCTGGTACAATGGGGGTCTGGGGGAATGCCCCCCAGCTAGTGTGGGTCTAATAGGGACATTTTACTAGTTTTTAGAGTGCTTTTGTCGTTGTTTATTAAATTGTGAAGATCCTCATACTGACAGCACAGATAATAGACAACAGTCATTTGTGCTGTCAGTTTACAAAATCTTGCCATATTATGTAGGGCTCACCGCTCACATATGTATGCCACATAGTACATAGTATTTTTGGATGAGCGAAGCGAAGACTTCAATTTCACTGACCCCCCAAAAAATTTAGCTCGGTTGTTTTTTGTTTGTTTGTTTTTTTGTTTGTTTTTTTTGTTTGTTTTTTGTCTGTTTGTTCGCACGATTCCGGGCAAACGGCATATGCGATCTTGATGAAAATTGAATGGGACCTTCGAAATCTCTGAACTTAGACGTGCCACGTTTTTGGGTACAATCGAAGAAATATTTCTCATGAATATCGTACTTATACGATTTTTTTCGATTTTTAGTGCGATATTTTCGTGACATTTGGGCCGATTCTGACCAAACGGGTGGAGCTACAACGTTCATATTTCACATAGACATTAAGGTAATGGTGATGTATTGCTTTCTGAAAGAAAAAGTTGAAAAAGTTAGCCAGAATCGAGAGAAATAAAGCTTTTAATATACGTTTTTTTTTGACTTTTTGTGCGATATTTTCGTGCCATTTGGCCAATTCTGACCAAACGGGTGGGGCTACAAACGTTCATATTATACATGGACATTAAGGTTATGGTTATGTAGTACCTTTTGAAAGAAAAAGTGGAAAAAATTTAGCCAATCCATAGAAATAAAGCTTTTAATACAAGTTTTTTTTTTTTACGGTAAATAATACCAATTGACAAGAAACAAAAGAAAAACTTGACAACATTCACCTACAATGCGTAGGGCAGCAAAACAAAGCACTTGCAAAAGTAAAGATATCCCACGCAAACTAAAACCTTTAAAAGCTCATCCATCAACGCGGCGGGACTTTAGCGTTTTCCTAGTAGTATTAGCATTTCTTCTGATTCCGGGAGGGGTCAGACACCCTGATCCCCTTTCGCTATGCCCCTGCCATCTTTGTGGGGGGGATGAAGCATTTTACATGCAAACTGTATAATACAATTATTTTCAATTGTAATGCTTTATAGAAACCCATAAATATATAAATACAAAAATAAATTCAAAAAATCGTTTCATATAACTCACGAGAAGGCAAAGTGTTTTTTTTTTAAGACGGTAACTAAATGCGATCGACAGCGGTCAGTCGGTCACCCATAGCGGTCACCCATTGAACTGCTGACGCAGTCGCCCAGTGCGCAGGTCTCGTTGCTTGGGGCCGGTCAGCCCGTCAGCACGTCAGCACGCACGTCAGATAAATACCATCTCTTCGAGATCAACATACACTTGGCCGTGCATTTGGATGCCTGGGGGATTGTGAAATGGATGCAAATAAAATACCATGCTATAAATCTTGCTCTGGATTAGTCAACTTCAACACTCTACCTTCTGTAACAATGAAGCAAATTTATTAAATTGATGTTTGTTTTAGAAATATGAATGAAAAGCCGAGGTCATTAAAATAACTTGACAGTTCAAACTGGCGAGTCCAAATTTGAACTGTCGGGATGTTACATTTCTACAACTGTATCACTTCTTTAAATTTGCATTATTTTATTTTGTTCATTTACAAGACAATAGACAGCCTGTGGCGAGGCATGGTTGACCTTTGGTTTAATTCATTAGTTTTAATATCTATCTAGAAGAGTGTTTACTTTCCTATTACTATGATCCATTTCAAAAATATAATTTTCATAAATTGCAAAAATTTAATTTTGTACAGGCCTAAAAAGCAAAAAAGGAAAAAAGGAAAGGAAAATAAAATAAAATTCGGTGAGACTGAACATTGTCATTTCTACAAACCGGCGTAGATACAAATCAATATTTATTTGTACGAGAATGAATATAATGTGATACATTTTGTAGATGAATTCGTAATAAAATGACTTATATTGACATTCAAAATAATAAAAAATAAAAAACATCAATAATGTAGGACGAGCAATATAAATTTCCAACAAAGGTGAGTAGATGTCGTGCTTGAATGTACTGTACCCGGCTGCGTGTTCGATCTGCGCTAGGGACTTCCGCGCTCATAGGTTGGCAGTACCGGCTCGTGCGCGATGCCGTCTCCCTCTATGGCACGCGACGGTAGCTCCGCTCCAATGTACATTCTTGACAACTCCTGCTGTCAGTACATGTTCGCCTTTTGATGACATAAGTGTGCGTTTTTACTCAGATTTACAACCGACAATGTGTGTGCGAATCTATTAATCGGTGTTAGTGTGTGTAACGTTCATATCATGGGAAATTCAGTGCGTACGTGACAAGTGGTAATGTGATTATTATCAAATCCAAAATGACTTGTGGATTTTCCTCTTTATTGTGTATTTACTCAAAAAATCGAGCTTCTTCATTTTTAATCGACCGTCCTAAGCTGACAGAAGCTTACTTTGTTAGATAGGTAGCTAAATTCGGTGCATGCATTACAATAATTTGTTGGCGCTTTTTTGATAATTTTGAGGTTATTTTTTGTGATTGTGGCACGTTGCTAGGCGTATGCAGAGGGCCCGCCTACTTGTCACACACAGCACATTTTTTGTCAAGATGCCGAAATTTGTCTCACACATTACTTACTCTACGTTGCAAATTAATTTTGATTGCACTGTTAAAAATTGTGAGTTTTAATTTCTTGATTGCAAAAGGATACCTGTCAAGTTTCATTTTGAAAATTTATCTACAGCTGAATATTAAGTACGTTCTATGAATTAATTATATCGGTTTATGAAGGTCACACCCGCCCATTCGTTGACAGTTGATACATCCGTTCATATCCTTTCTCTAGGGTAGGGCTACTCCGATAAATCATACACGTTCCCATTACAAAGATAACAAATACAATTTGTTGAACGTGCGTGAACTGTCAAAGTTGACATGTAGCAAAACCTCGTGGCTTTTTCTTAATGTGACAGGCAGCATTACTTTCAAAAAAAATTGCAAAAAATTCCAATCCATAACAATTTTTATTGGCTTATTCAACTGCATAGGCATACACTTGTAAAATACGCGTTTGCATCGCGATAAACCTTGGCAATTAAAATATTCATTACCTAAACACTTCATATTCAGTTGTATTTTTCATTGATAGATGTCGCTAGGTGTAGATAATCAATTTAATCCACGTGCTTTATGGTGGGAAATTTCAAATATACCGGTTATTGAAACGTGTTCCATTCGTTATCTTCCAACGCGTGCTGATCTGTATCTACTACTTGAACAGGTTTGAGGTGAGTGCGAGTGTAGTCAGTCGGTACTTAAACTCTAGCGTCATGGAGAAACGACAAGAGGACACTCTCGGCGGGAATGACAGCGACGACGACGAGGACGATCTCGATCTGACGCTAGCAACAAACTACAATACAATCAGCTCTTTGGCGGCTCTGAAGGAACTGTTACACGGGACTAACTCTGACGATTCCGACGATGATACTGCCTGGTTTCAACATTACTTTCTCCACCATGTTAACCGCCTCCCGAAACAAGAGCTCCGTTTGCCGTATCTACGTCCCATCATCGAGGGTCGACGATTATCTCAGTGTAGGGAGGTCCCCGAGGAAGAGGACCACGACGGCGGCGGGAAACCCCTATCAAACGTCGCCTCCTCGTCGAGCATCGAGGAGAGCGAGAACGAGGTACCGACGACGCCGCCGGTGGTGCCCGAAACTAAACGTGACTCCCCTGTTCGTGTTAGTCGCTTCACCGTGCGTTCGACCACCCCCCGGCGACACAGTGCGTCCCCCAACCCCCTTAGTCCCCTGAACGCGGTGTCCCCCAGTTTCGTTGCCATAGACCCCCCCAGAACGGGGACCCGCGCGTCTCCGATCCCCAGCCCCCACCTGGACAAGAGGTTCTTCGACGAGTCCCTCATTGAGATGAAGTCTCAGGCTAGTTCCAGCTCCACGTTGGATTCTACAGAGGATATTTGGGTCAGGAGGACGAACGAATTGGCTGACACTTCAAGAAGGAAAAAAGTGAGTACCCCCTGTATTTTTGCCTTCGTATATTTTCAAGCTTTCCCTGTAGTTGATTGACTGATTGTTATGTACTTTGGCTAATCGAGACGAAGGAAGGGACGTATGGAAACGAAGGGGGGGACGTAAGGGATGACGGGGGGGGACAAGCAGAACCAGACACCTGTGCTGGTCAGAACCAGCCACAAGCGTATGGGGAGGGCAGGGGTTCCCCCACGTTGTGGTAGTCTCCGTCTGTGTCATCATCCGTCCGTGTTGTCATTGTCGTCGCCGTCGGGGAGGTAGTCAAAGGGAAGGGGAAGTTCCCCGACGACGACCCAGAGCTCGCCATTAGTTTCAGGGAGTAAAACTCCCCTAATCACGGGCCAAACCACGAGAAGGTTGCGAGTTGGAATTTGATGGCCCTGTGGTTGTTATGTGTAGTGTGTGTGTGCTGAAGCTGGTCGCCTCCGCACTGATAAGGCGTGGACTCACAGATAGCCACCATCCACCAACGTCCTTCTTTGCAAGGAAATACAATAATAGTTTAGCACCTCCTCCGCCCACTTCGCCCGTATGTTTACTCCCAAGTCGTAACACTGCTCGAGCTATTATCATTGAACTTGGGATGACCTTGATCTTGAGATCTCAATCAGCTCGGTAGTATCTTTAAAACACACAATGATATCGATTTCACAAAATATCCCGAAGATACTTTGGTTTCATTTAATTCGATTTGAATTCGATTGTTGTTCACTTACTTCACTTAGCCATTGTTCGATCTAGTAATGACAATGTAATCAAAAGTCGTCCATTGATGATGGAAAGTGACAAAGGCACACTGAACACAATAGGGGTGTAGTGTAATACGCTTGCGGCTGTTTTTTTTTTTTTTTTTTTTTTTTTTTTTTAACTTTTAACGTTCAAGAGTTTTATTTGACGTTGAAATCACCCTTTAGACCCGCTGAGTAATTCTGCAGTTATTTTCTCTAAATTTTACTATCGCGAGTTTTAAAACAATAATTTTTTGGAAGTCTTATGATGTATTATGTCTTTGTATAGTTTTTAATATCGCCATAACTTTAAAGCGATTGTGCTATATATATTCATTCTACCCCTGAACTGAACACATTCAGTTTAGTAAACTACAATCCAACTCTGGCCCTCGTATCTAAGATCTTTAGTCTTATCACGTAACATGAGGGGATTAGGGGAAACTCTCCCCCCCCCCCTCAACACCGTCGTTGTGTCCAACTAGGGGAGGATTCCGAGTCAAGCCGAAGAGAGGCCGTACGTTTCCCTGGGTCCACGCACTACACTGTGGACCCGGCTTCCTTCACTTATCATTCTATTTCCACGACACAATATTATGTTTTATTTATGATCTTATGGCGGGACAATTACACAAAGATCATAGGCCTGAAAGACAAAAACGAAGTGTCATATTTTGATTTGGGGTGGATGTGTGGGATGACACGCCTATGATGCACATAACTAACCACAGGCGGGCAGGGTATGTGGGGGGTCGTGAATAACGATGCGATGCAAATAAAGAGCCCTCTCAGTGGGCACCGGTCACTACGTGTGGAAGAACCAGGGTGTTTTTTAATTTAAATAAGATTTTAAAATCAAATGATTTCTTTAATATGAATCAAGATTTAGCCTAAATCAAGTGTTCATTTGGAGCTACTAACTAACTGACTTTAAATGCAAAGTTTTCCCTAAAAAATAAAAATAAATTAGAATTTCAGAAACGCTTGTGAAAGATTTGATCCGAAAACAAGTTGATATTGTTCATTTAAATCAATAAAAATCTGATTTAAAACAAAAAACGGATTTAAATCGAAAATTTGATTTAAATCGTAAGTTATAGGCCTAAATAATGATTTTGGAGTTTTTGATGAGCGAAGCGAAGATTCCATTTTACTACACTGGAAAAAAAATCCGGAATGTTTTTCTTTTTTTCTTTTTTTTCTGTTTGTATTTTTGTGTGTTTGTTAACACGATTCCGGCTAAACCGCTACTCCAATTGCGATGAAATTTTCTGGAGGCCTTCGAAATCTCTGAACTTAGAACTGCCACGTTTTTGAGCGCAATCGAAAAATTATTTCTCATGAAAATAGCAATTTTACGATTTTTTTTCGATTTTTTTTGGAAATTCTTCGCTCTTAAACACCTACATGCATAATCCGATCGTAATGAAATTTGTATGGGACCTTTCTTATATGAAACTCTAAACATGTGTCAAATTTAAGCACAATCAAGATTATTTCTTATAAAAATTGCAATTTTTCGATGTTTTTTATTAATTTTAGACGTTCTTCACTTTCTACCACCTACATCGTTAATCCGATCGTAATTAAATTTTAATAGAACCTTCATTTTATTAATCAATAGATTCATGCCGAAATTGAGGTTAATCGAAGAATTATTTCTGACAAAAAATTACAATTTTTCGTTTTTTTTAAAATTCGTTTAATTAACATAAGACAAGGCGGCTCAATGCACCAATTACGCTCATCCAACAACGACTTTCGGCGTTTTCCTAGTTTAATAAACATAATTAAAAAAATCACTCCCTGCTTAGAACCCTCCTAGCCTATCACGTCGACCGGGCGCTCCATAGCACCGTCGACAATAGTATTTCAGTCATGTTTTGCCGGTACCATGAATGTATAAGTAACTATAGAACAAAGGCACATTACACTAGGAAAACGCTTAAGTCCCGCCGCATCAAAGAATTGTTTTAAAAAAAGAAAAAAAAAAACGTAAAATTTTGATTTTCATGAGAAATAATTTTTTCAATTACGCTCAAATTTCACATGAATATATTAATTCATAAAATAAAGATTCAGTAAAAAAATCATTACAATCGGATAAAGCAAGTAGGTGTTATAAGTCGATTTTTTTAAATCGAAAAAATCGTAAAATGGCGTGGTGTAAGAGAAAAAATTTCCCGAGTGCGCTCAAAAACGTGGCAGTTCTAAGTTCAGAGATTTCGAAGGTCTCCATCAAATTTCATCGCAATCGGAGTATCGGTTTAGCCGGAATCGTGTCAACAAACACACAAAATACAGAAAGAAAAAAAAAACATTCCGGATTTTTTTCTCCAGTGTAGTGAAATGGAATCTTCGCTACGCTCATCCAATTATTTGGTTGCGAACCACATGTTTTAACAACATTTTTTTGGAAAGGGTTGTTGGACGAGCGTTGGAACTAAAACGATGTCAATTTAATCTGAATATGACAAGTACTTTCTATTCAGTAATAAATTCTATACAATTCGACACGGTATAGATAAAATATACAACACAATATCCTGCAACAAAATAATTTTTAGCTAAACAATATGGGGTAGCCTAGGGTTAGTTATATTTTCCAGAATATACCGTTTATAGCCTAGATGGTTTAGCTATAGCCTAAAGGCGCCTTTCTTTTATAATTTTCTCACTCATTGATAATTCACCCAACCTCATTCAGTATCAAATTATCACTCTCGTTGCATAAACATGAAACGCAACGTTCAATAATCACCGTCAACACATAAATCACAGTTTTTGCATAATACTCACAAGTTTTCCTATGCAGATCGTTGACCCGCGTGTATAGCCTTGCAGATATGCTCGTATCGTATTGCAATATCTATAGGAAGGTCGTGAGCGGTACGCCCATGCAGTGAGCCACTCGATAATAGGCATACGGTAGTTAATTTAGTTTTAATGACTTGATCAATTATAGGTTGGCTTGGTTGATTGGGTGGCGGCATAAGTCTGACAAGCGCGGATAGCCTCAGAGCTGTTGTGTGCAAATCATACGGTTATTTCCTAGTCACACGGAAGGAAGGCTTATTACTCGGAAGCCAGATTGCATTCGTTATGTACAACGATTTTCTTCCTGTGTTGCATTTTTACAAAAATGCGGAACAAGTTCAAATGGTTGGTAATTTTTTGTATTTTTGACGATTTTGCGTTTCCGTTTTGAAAAATGCACTTGTGCGTCGAGAGAATGAAGACTTTGACTTAGTGCATTTAAAAAAACATACCACCAAACAATAATAATACTCGTAAAAGTTAAAAGTTTGCCCTGACTGGAACTTTTACGACTATCATTCAAAAATTGTGTCCTTGAAGCGGGCTCATGCTTAAAAACCTTGTATTTATTATTGTACTAACTAATAAATAATGCCCTATAAGAAAGTTAATTTTATTGATTTTCGTGAATGTAAAAAAATGGTTTACGTTCTCAAAGCATCGCATCATTTTTATCATTTTATCGCTATCATTCTCTGCTCTCATCACGTTTACATTTTATTTTTACGACCGTCCGTCTGTACTTGTCACGTTCTCACGATAAAAACCGAACATGACCTCCGATGGGCATGGCATTGCCCTTCAACAAAGATGACATGGCCAACAGATTGTTTCTGTTGATGTAAAACGCCATGCGAAGGGGCAATTCTTTCAACTCGGCACCTACTCCACATTGATATGAAATTAGTAAGAATTTTATTTTTGTGTATCGTTCTTTAACAATCTGCTGAATCGCTCTCCATTATTGGGTACTCGTGCTTGCAGGAAAAGGAAATCATTTACGAGCAGAAGCGTATCCCCGTATCCACCCCTTTACCCAAAAAATGGCCACCATTAAAACGTCATTGCAGTCAGTAGGACACATTGGCAGTTGGCTCGGTCTGGATGATTTCGACGTTTATGAAACTTTACATAGTTGTCAATAAAGCATACATGGACATCCCTACAGTCGTAGATTTTCAATATTTTATCTTTATCAGCCAGGATCAATCCACGAATGTGGTCAATTTTAGTTTAAATACGTTTAAAACCCTTTCAGGACCGAATTAAATCTGTGAAAATTGGGTAATTTTGAGCAAACAATTCGAGTTTCGCATTTTTTTCTAAGAATTTTAGTATTTTTTTCATATTTTTAATCATGAATTTTAATGAATTTTGGGAAATTTTTGAATTTGAATAAATACTTCATTTTAAGTAAAAATTCAAATTAGAAATACGGTACATTCCTAAAACAAGATTTTTCCTAGAATTTTTTGCATATTTTGATTTTTTCGTATCTCAAATAATAGCAATACTAGATATTTATAACATTTCCGGGACAAACCGTTTTCCCCCCCATTTTTAGCCTTTTTTGCAGATTTGTATTTTGAATCTTCTCTAAAAAATACACTTTTGGTCCTATTGGAATGTGGAAAAAAATTATTAAAAAAAAAATTGGGTCAAATTGAAAAAAACTATCATTTACCCAGATAAAAATTGAAAAATGTTATGGGTCCATATGGCGCCGTTGGGCCGAAAAGTTAAAAACAAATAATCCGAAAACCTAAAAATAATAAAAAACAAACAAACAAACAATTTCTTGAAAAGTGCTGCCCATGTTTCCGCTTCCTTTACAACTAGGCCTACCCAAAATAATTGTAATCAGTTGTGGTGTCAGTCGGCCGAGCGAATAGGCATTTCTATAGTGGGTAATATAAGTTGGCCTCAGCAAATGACATAACATTTTATGGGTTTTCTATAATTTTCTGCATTTCCTGTTTATTATGCAGCCAGTGATAAAATGGCCGACTTCTTACAATCTAGGCGCTATTAGTGTCCGATCAGGGTGCACTTATTCGCTAGAATCTCATGAATACTAGGGATGTTGGCAGCCCTCTCTGCCATTTACTCGTATAGTTAGATACACTTGGCACTGGGAGCGATCGTTTACAACATTTGGCATGGAATAGTCGGAGGGTAGTGGAAAGTAAGAACTCGATCCCATGTAATGTGATGTGTGCATGGGGAGAATCTTCTGATGGCTCTAGATATCTTACAAGCGACTCCAAGCAAAGGGTCGGCGAATATAGGGGATAGATTGTTATGTCGAAGAAAATTTTATTATGGCGCCATCACAGAAATCTCAACATTCCCTCAAGAAGTGGCACAGTACAATCATTGAGTGCATAACGTTCTACTCAATGGCACTATACATTGTATTTCTTAGTTGGATGAGCGTAGCGAGCGAAGCGAAGATTCCATTTCACTACACTGGAGAAAAAAATCCGGAATGTTTTTTTTTCTTTTTCTTTTTTCTTTTTTTGTATTTTTGTGTGTTTGTTAACACGATTCCGGCTAAACCGATACTCCAATTGCGATGAAATTTTATGGAGGCCTTCGAAATCTCTGAACTTAGAACTGCCACGTTTTTGAGCGCAATCGGAAATTTTTTTCTCATAAAAAACGCAATTTTACGATTTTTTTTCGATTTTTAAAAAATTTCTTCGACTTATAACACCTACATGCTTTATCCGATTGTAATGATTTTTTCACAGAACCTTAATTTTATGAATTAAGATATTCGTATGAAATTTGAGCATAATCGAAAAATTATTTCTCATGAAAATCGTAATTTTACGGTTTTTTTTTTTTTCTTAAAACAATTCTTTGACTTATAACACCTACATGCTTTATCCTATTGTAATGATTTTTTTACAGAACCTTCATTTCATGAATTAATATATTCGTGTTAAATTTGAGCGCAATCGAATAATTATTTCTTATGAAAATTGCAATTTTACTTTTTTTTCTTTTTTAAAAATTACGATTAATTAAAAAATTAAGTAAATTTTTTATTTAATTTAGTTAAATTAAAAAAAATTAAGCTAATTTTTTATTTAATTTAATTTAATTAAAAAAATCTTCGACTAAGTAATGAATTTTTCACAGAACAACAGAAAATCCGCGTAACACATGGCAGCTCAATGCACCATATACGCTCATCCAACAACGCGGCGGGACTTAAGCGTTTTCCTAGTACAATACAGTTCATTCTATTGTATAATGCAGGATAATTCCCTATTATTCATGGAAAAAACGTGGCAGAATGAAATTTCGAAGGTTTCCTGTAAGTTTATTCAAGATCGTAGTAACCGTTTGCCCAGTAGAGAGCGAACCAAACACCTCAAGTATCTTGTACGTTGCTATACTTCACAACCGATTCATATTTTAAAACATAACATATTATGTTAAACAAAACAAAAACAAAAAACAGCTCGCACATGTTTACAATAATTTACGAAACTCGTAGACCTTTTGGAATTTGGTTTTGTGGATTTTGCTGATTTAATGATACATAGACCAAGGCATGGAACTGTCTGCCCGTGTCCGAATGTGTTTTGGCCATACTAGGAGGGTTGCAGCCCTCCTTCCCCCCGGCCCCACGTGTAGCATGTCATCGACTCCTGTGTTGTGCCTCTTGGTGCGACGCCCGTGCGTGGCTGCATGGCTAACTGGCTTGAAACATAGGCCTACCAGTACCAGAGGTGTAATTTGAATGTAGCCTACAATCTAGTGCGAAGTTTCCCGTCATGCAACGCAGTTACCAACACGCAGGCTCACTTGTCAGGTCATTTAGTTCGAACAGTTGGTACTCGTGATCGACTAGGGGCATTGCCGTTAAAACATGTGAGCTGGGGTCAAATTTCAACTAGAGTTCATAAAATGTCGCTTGTCTTCTAATCGTAATGCATTTCCAAATGACTCAAGATAAAGCTCGATTAATAAAATAATGAAAAATGCTCGATTAAAAAAAAAATCTGTATTCATAGCCACATTCCTGATCGCTGGGCTGACTGACACCGCAGGTGTTGTCATGAAAGTGGAAATATAGGGCTCTACCCCTACACTCCTACGGTAACACTTTTCTAAAATTGGTTTCAAAACAATTTAAAAAAAATTAATTGACTTTCACGATTTTTGATTTTGTTAAAAAGTACAAAATTGACTGTAGGCCTATTCGTGAATTTTTCGTGGTTAATTGAGACAAAATTTTGAAAATCTACGACTGTAGGGCTGTCCACGTATGCTTTATTGACATACTTTGCAAAATCGTGTACAGGGCTTACTTCAGATGCTTCTTGACCGAGCGATTAGCTCTTTGCCAACTGCCAAAGTTGACCCTTCAGATTCAAAATCATTTGATTTATATTTGTACATAAATAGGTAATTTAAAAAAAACTAGACCACTAACTTATTTATTCGAATTAGGTTAAAAAACATAGTTTTCTTTATGGATGGATTTTATTGTCAAAATTTGTAATAGTTTGGGTGCAAAAAATACAATATTTCAAAAGGTATTCACATCTATTTTACTGGCAGACAACAAAACAAACGTCTGACAAAAAATATTAATACCTGTTCTACTGTTACATTTTATAATTAATATGAATATGATTGAATGTCAATTGCAATATAACAACTATATATAGGTAAGTAAATGATAAATACAAATAATGATGTTACTTAAAAGTAGAACAATTGTTTTCATACGGTCTCGGCGGTCTTTGTTGGGTTTTAGAAAGCATGCCACCAACCACATGGAACCTGGGGAAAGGGGAGGCAGGTCCTATAAGCAAACATAACATGGTAAAGTTTGAACTAATAACACGATGAAATATCACCGTGGTGGATAATGACTAGCTCGAGCTGGGCAGCTTTGTTTAGTTTCAGTAGTGAGTGAAAACGTAGGCGAATCAATTTAACTAGGAAACACCACCTGCGTGACTTAATCCCATCAGGGGAGGTAACGTCGTGGATGTCACCTCGCGACGTAACACGCCTACCCTGACGTTTTCGTGTTTGCCCTTTCATTTGGTGGTACATTTCTCTTGGCATACTGTTGACGATGTCAGAAACTAGCTTGTCTACTAACAACCTCTCCTCATGTCGTACTGTTGGCAATGTCAGAAACTAGCTTGTCTACTAACAACCTCTCCTCATGTCGTACTGTTGGCAATGTCAGAAACTAGCTTGTCTACTCACAACCTCTCCTCATGTCGTACTGTTGACGATGTCAGAAACTAGCTTGTCTACTCACAACCTCTCCTCATGTCGTACTGTTGGCAATGTCAGAAACTAGCTTGTCTACTCACAACCTCTTTGCTTGTGTGAGTCAAAGTGTTTGGTGGAGGTGCCGGGTATTTTGAACATATTCCTCTTTATTCTGTGGCTAGCCCCACCCCCTGTTCCCCAACCCAAAACATTCTGTATCATCCTACTTGAAGGGTCACGTCGATAAAGAGTCGTGTTCGGTTTTTATCGTGCGATATCAAGGTGGGATTTCAGTTGCGGATCGCGCGGCGTGGCGTGGCGCGGATCTAGTTTTCAGCCAATCAGCGGGCTCCATTTCCGATCCGAGGATTCGGTGGATTCAGATCCGTGACTTTGAAATATTCAATATTTTGTCCGACGATATCCACGGTCCGCGGATCCAGCCAATAGGAATTCAGGAAATCTGATGTGTAAGAAGTGAACAACATAACCTAAATCCATGACATTTGTCCCGAATGAAGTGATTCTTCATACAGAAAGACTTGATTCAAAAGGAAATGTAATGTTATATGTTTTTAAATTATGCAAAGTAATTTAAAAATAGCTTTTCCCATGTAATAAGTTATTGTGTGATAAAGGTAGGAATATTTGGGAAATCCGCGGATGGCACCGCCATGGGTATCCACAGGTGAAATCGAAAAAGGTAAAAATCCACGCCTCGCTGCGCCTCGCCGCGCCGCGCACATCCACAACTGAATCCCACCTTCACACACGCACATCCAGTCGGGGGACAGACGGGAGGACAGACAGACAGAAAAGCGATGCACTTGTTCCCTATCTTGATAGGCTGGAGGCCCTAATGGTTATGATGATGCAATTATATTTGGGCTAGGGCTCTACCTTTTTCTTTCATATTTCGGTAACGAATTACGTTTGCTCATAGAGCACGGGTGTCATTTAATTTTATCATTTGTCAATAAGATGAAAACGGGTACGGTAGGTGACAATGGCGTAATTAGCCCACTTTTTTTGGGGTGGGGAGGAAGAATATTTTTGTAACCACAGACGATCAATGATAAGCACGACCTGAAGGGGTATGTGTATGGAACTGCCCATGTGCCCACGAAACAATTTTTTTCGGGAAAGGGGCGCAACAGCCTCAGAATTTTTTTGATTTTTGAAATGTTGGTGTTTTACTAGATTTTATCGTGATTTCAACGATCATTTTGTTGTCAGTTGACAGAAATTCTCAAAATTATGCCTCTCACTCCCCTCTAATCAAATTTAAATGGGCGGTCGCCTCCCCCCCCCCCCCCTCCTCGCTCTCCCTCGTAGTTACGCCACTGGTAGGCGATATACATGCCCAAATCTAGATTCGAACCTGGAACGCAGGAACCACGATTTACAGGACAAGAAGATTTCAACCATCTGGGATCGTAGCATCCGACTCGTAGAAGAAGCTCTCGCTACCTTACACATCGTATCCTCTGTATAACATCACCTCCATCCAATACATAACACTCCATTCATTCTCGGCTGTCACATAATATCGCAAGGTCAAACGTGCTCGCAGATGTTCTACACTCGAGAGTGAGCGTGGACTTGTTACCACTTATCACGAGAGAGCAAGGTCGCGTAGGGCGCGGCAGACGGGACAGAACAGAAAGCGCACGTACGTGTGTCTTATCACACGGTTGGTTCCCATGATACCGAACACTCGAGCACATTGTCCACACACGTTATGTAACAGCATTGTGTGTACCACTGGACAGAGTGTGACATCTCAACTCAATCACGTTACCATGGGAATTATAACGCTGCGATTCGTGCCGAAAATGTGCGTTCGTACTTTTCGAATTCTGCCTTCATTTGTGCATACCCAGAAACGAGATACCAACCTCGTACCTTTTCTAAAAAAAAAAAAAAAAAATTGTCCCGAGTAGTCACACACGATTTTTAAATGCTGACGAAAATTTGCAAATTTTTTTAGACTTAGGGAAAAATAATTACTATGTACGACAAATAATTATTTCGTTTCTGTAGGAGGGTGAAAACGGAACAAGAAAATGTTGATTTCCCTTCATTTAATCCAAATAGTACCGGCACTCTAAACGCTCAGTGTCCGCACCCACGATCCAACGTCCGCACCCATGTCCGCACCCAAGCCCCATAAAACTTCACACGGCGCCTCGAGCTGCACGACGTTGTGTATGCGACCCAATTTTGAAAATCGATTGCGATTCTTGTTGGCTGCAGATAGCTGTTTAATTATAAGCAATTACATTTTGCAATAATTATATATTCATTCGTTTGAAACGAAAATGATGTCATCGTCGTTGTAGCGTGTCAAAGTCTCGGCGAGCTTATGTTGATTCCTCCTCTCTCTAGTGCAACAGTTGCTAGGCCACAATGCCGCGAGCATTCTGAAGATAACACGTTTTATTGGGTTGGATTGGAGGTGTGGTCAACAATCTAGCTGAATTATCAAGTAGAGATTTAGACTTTAGAGAACAGGTGTCGAAGAGAGAAGATGAAATGGTTTGAAAGAACGGATACAAATCCGAGGTGTGGACATGGCGAAAGAGCATAGGAATTGGAATGTATTTTCGTAGGGTAGGATGTCCGCTAAGGGTACAGTTTTACACTTTTGTACCTTTTTCCGTTTGTTTATTACGCTCTAAGGATAATTGAGAAGGGATTGAGCAAGGTATAGGACATGCGTTTTAGGGAAATTGCTGTTCTCTCGGCCATGACTGACACCACGGGTGTATAAATTTTGAACGTAGGCTATGTCACGAAAGTGGAAATATATAAGGCTCTACAGTAACACATTTCTTAACTTTGTTTTAAAATAATTAGTGTTCACGAATTTTGACTCTGTAAAAAAAAACTCAAAATTTACTATATTCGTAATTTTTTTCTGGCTGAAAAAGACAAAAATTTGAAGAAAATCTGTGACAACATTTGCAAAGTTTCATAAACGTCGGATGCTTCTTGGCCGAGCGAATAGCAATTAGCATTACCCGAAGAAAACCTCGGAAAAAACTTGTTGACCACTCAATAACGATGACAGGACATTGTGAGTGTATTACCGTCTATCACTTGTCCGAGTGCTGATACTAACACTCAATCCCAACATTTTGTCAACGCCCGCGTCAGGGGTCGAACATGCTCTTCAGAATTAAATATAGTGTGAACAGGCTCGGGGCTGTACACGTGATGTTACATTTAAAAACTATTGTAAAACATTGACCTTTTTTATAACATGGGGGATGTAGGAGAATGACGGAACTCTCATGGAGCATGTTTTCCACGGATCAAAACCGGAAAACCGTTTTGTTAAAATTTGAAATTCATATACATAGTAGCCCACTCTTGATTTTTAATTACACTTTACCTTCGAACCCGCAAGGGACCCTCCCCCCACCCGGCGACTCCCGTCTCCACCGTTACTAGAAAGTAGTATCTAATCTTCGGCCTCCGTAAAAACACAGCCCTCTAAATTGGCTACAGCTGTGACGAGAAGGCGGTGACGTCACGGTTTCACTTCCTCGTAAAACCCACAGTTTAATTAAACAGTGTCAGAATCATTTTAGCTGGATTAGAAAGAAAATGGCGATCGTTGTGTGTTGTGAGGGAGGCGTCTTGTTGTCGGGTCCGCTGACGCCTTCTCCGTTGTAATCACAAGATCACTCTCGCAGCTGGAGCCGGGAGCCAGGAGCCAGTAGGAGCCAGGAGCCACCGTAGGAGCCACTGTAGGAGCCACTGTAAGAGCCACTAGTATAGCCAGTAGGAGCCACCGTAGGAGCCACGTAGTTAGCCACAAGGGCGTCCGCAGGAATTTTGTTTGGAGGGCAAAAATTATTTGTACTTCGTTGGACAAGCATAGGGGGGAGTTGGGGGCTCTGCCCCCCCCCCCCGACAACAGCGTCATAGTCATAGTGGGTTTTTAGAGTGCGTTTGGTGCGTTTTAGGAAAAAGCAGTGTTTTGCAGTACCAAAATAATGTAATTTTTGGCAGTCGATACTCGAAACTAGAAAATTACCAAAAGGAATTGGAACGCTAACGTCCTGACGAGATTGATCATGTTACATTCGCCGAATATATTGTCATATTTATAATGTTGAGTAGTAATGTAAAGAAAACGTATTCCGTAAATAGTTATATTATTAGTCTGTAAATGTATTAATAAAATTGCTTTATAGAGGATTCCAGGGGGGGTGGGGGGCAAGTGCCCTCCTCGCTCTCCCCCCCTGTGGATGCCCTTGTATAGCCACCATAGTACCCACCAGTAGTAGTAGTACCGTCGTTAAGGCGACTAGGAAAATTTACGCAAACGAATTATTTTTTTCTAAAACTGTGACCACTTATTTTGAAGTCATAGTCCACCCACCGCCACCTCGACGGCTGGTCCTCATGGTCCCTGACTGCAGTCCGAGGAGTCCTTTAGCTGTATAGTTCTGTACTGGCTGCAGTCTCCGGTCGCGAGTCGAGTCCTCCCATGTCCAGCACGTCCCAGTCTCCTCCCTGGTCCCCATCTTTCTTCCCAACGTCCTCTCATACTTGCGTTGTCTCCCCCTTGCCCTCGTACCTTGAACTTTTCTCGCTCTTTTCATCCTGTCGACTGACGTCACATTCTCCTCTCCCCATCCTCTCCAATCAACGAACTCCTCCGCTTTTTGTTCCTCCAATACCCTCTGTCCCACTCCACTCCCACCTGGTCTTACCTATACGTACATCTTGAATGAGTTTTAATTCAAAGGGGAACTTTAATGGAAGCACGTTCCTATTCATGACTGCATGAATAGGAAAGAGACAAACATAAAAATATTGAATTAAACTTCGTGTTAATGCTTATAACATATAAAATGTACTCTCTACTATCTTCATAGAACATTTATTAAAAATCAGTCTCAAAAGTAAAAATAGACTTTACATTCTTTTCTAGAATAATTTTCTTGACAAGTGCTCAAAGGAACATTCGTATTTTATTCTAACTTGTTAGTTGTTATGTGAGTCAATTTGAATCAAAATGTGCTGCAGTAATGAGCATACCACCCACGATCGTTTTTTTTTCCCTTTCCTTTCCTAGTTCATATCTCTATAGAAGTTTTACATCACTCTATCCAGGGGCGCCGGATATGAAAATTCCGAGGGGTGCTCAACTTCGTGGAGAAGTGACCAAGTACGGGGGGTTTGGGGGGCAGAGCCCCCCAACATTAGCGCCGCAGGCGAAAAATTTTGAAAATCACGTTTTTAGAGTGCATTTAGTGCGTTTTAGACAAAAATAGGGGGCTGGATGCAATACCGAAATACTGTAGTTTTTGTACCGCAAAAACTAGAAAACTACCAACAAGAGAATTGGAACACTAACGAGATAGATCATCATGTTACCGAAATAATGCAATTTTTTACAGTAAAAACTAGAAAACCGTAAAAAAAAATATGGAAGCAGCAACAAACAAAGACCCCTCACGTGTTGTAGCAGACTGCAAGAAACAGTCGATATTGTTTCGTTACTTCAATTGTGATTAGGTACCATTAAAGTTGCAAAAATATTTCAAAATGCAACAACATTGTTTTAATCACTTTGATTGCTTCCAAGTGAAAAATAGAAACATTTTTTTTTTAATACCTCAAAACTTAGTTAGTTATAGGCCTAACTTTTATTTTAGTCAGGAGGGGTGGTCAGGAGGGGTGCTGCGCACCCCTCCAAACAATCTGAGGGGTGCTTCAGCCCCTGAGCACCCACATAATCGGCGCCCCTGACTCTATCATTTGGGACTAAACGTGAGGCCACATCCAAGTGGCGAAACATTGCGTGGACGATGAACCCTTTAGTTTCGTTCATTTGTTCCACTCAGTTACTCCCGGTGACGATCATAAACAAAGTTCACGTGAACAAGTGAACACTGTAAGTCCCGCGTGGCCCTCTCGTAAATACCTGTTGATCAGATCACGCGTTACACACGAGAGACCATAGGTTCGATACCAGTCTTGGACAGGATCCAGTTCCGTTTTAGGGAACTTTCTTGGAAGTGCGTTTCTTTTCCTACATCAGAAACGTGCATCTTAAAAGTTTCTGTTTTGTGGAATGCATGATGACTTGATTACGCTTTACTGTCTGAAATGTAAAGTGAAAATTAGTCAAGTTTTTATAACAGTTTAAAAATCAGTAACTTCTATCGGAGCTCCTTTTGAGAAACAAGAAAGTTTTAAAAATTATAATTGAAGGGGGTTGTTTATTTTTCCGACAAAGCATATCTTTTTTCCCTTGTTTTGTAGAGAAGGTCAAGTTTAAGATCATGATTTTTAGGACTCCTACACTAAAAATAAAACAAACATTAGTGATTACGATATTTCAAAGGTTTATCAACCTCCTTCACCAGGTTTTTAATGACAGTTGAAAAAAACATGACAACAGAATACAATAATACCGACCTGCTTCAAACTATACCGACTCAAATGGTCAAGGTTTCCTCAAAAGGCGATTGCTGAAATTTGGATTCGATCATCCATCCTCCAGTCCTCTATCTCCGTACCATATTTCGAGAATGCAATACTTTCGTACTTTTGTAGGTACGAATTAAAACGATGTACAAAGCACTGTATGAAATTCAAAATTGTTTGATTAAATATTTCTCGTCAGCCTTTTTTTGTCCATTTAATTCACAGATTGTTTCCTACCAAGTCCTCAAAGTACATATTATTACAAACGTTCATTTTTGGCCGATATTTACAAATTTCGTATGACCGAACGGGGACCCCAAATTGAAAATTCTTTTTCTGAAAAGTGTTACTTCACCACAACGTCTACTTCCCGCTCTAGCCTTGTAGGTACTGAAGCAAGTTGTAAGCTTCTCCTAGGTCATCCGGCGGTCGCTCGTTCACTCGAGTTTGTCCTCCAGTGAGAAAACATAAGTTAACCACTCTCACCACAAATTGCTCGACCGCTGTCACGTCCTCGTGTTTGCACAGTATTACCAACCGGTTCTTATTTCTAAAAACTTAAACGCTTCCAATCAAAAACAGTTTATAACATTCAATGCAAGTGAATATGATGAATAAATAAACATGGCCCTAAATCATTAACTTGCTTATTACTGGAACATCTTGCTCCAGGGTTTTTTGTTTTATAATGATGGCCGCATTGTTCAACTGAGGACTGCATAAGTTGTGCGACTTGGTTTGCATGTAATGGGGTGAGGGGGGGGGTCGTCTTTTGTTGACTAAGGGCTTGAGTAGAAGGGGTGGGTATAAGATGAGGGGTTCATTGTTCAGAACATAGAAGTACGCCCATGTTGATTACACGAATGAGGCCTAGGTGCTGGTTTTAGGGGATTATTATCTAGGTGAAAATGTTAGCTCTTCACGTTTAAAATTGTTGAAGCCTATGTTAGGCTATTGGTAGGGTATGGACTTATGACTTTTTGTTTGGGAATTATTTTGTTCCTTTTATTAGAATTGGGATTGTACAATGGATTGTAAAGGGTTGGAATTAATTGTTTATGATGGTGAGTATTCAAGAGGATGAATGGTGATTGATGACGAAGAACGAATACAAAAAGATACCAAATTCGGGATTCAAACCCACTTCCTAGCTCGGACCAGCGCCCTACTGTGTAAGGTATGGGCCACCGCGGACTGTATAAATTGGTTATATTTTTACTTTACAATGTCCTATTGAAGAATGGAGATTTAAACTTCCTGAACCCACATTTTGCGGTTTATCCCCCCCCCCCTCCCCTCAGGACTGCCAAATTCCCTTGCTTATGCCCTTGTTTGTTCACTTGCTAATTTACTCATTGTTGATTTCATTGTTCGCATTGTTATTCCACGCAACAGCAAACAATTATCCAGGATATGAGCAAATAAGCAAGAAATAATTTATAGGTTTTGGATTGACCCTTATGCTATAAGCAACATCATCGTATTCCGCTGACTATTCAGAGCTTTCGTTTATTCGATGCAATTAAACCATAAACCAATTTCAGATTTTGGTAGAAGCGATTGATTATTTAGCGGTATTGCGGCTACATTTCCAATTCCAATTAAACATTTCAATTTTGAGGCTGTAGCCCCGTTCGTTCTATAACTTTCACGTGTCTACGATTTAAAATCAAACACCGCAGTATTTAATTAAGCGCTCACATCCAACGACTTCCTTGCCCATTATCAATTCCACCACAACTCCTGTTAGGCGTTAATAATCACCAAACGCCAAATAACTCTACAAGGTCAAACTATATCACAAACGAAGCAAGCACACATAACACACGCCACTTAAGATTTATGTTTTCTGGATTTTATAGCTAAACACTAGTTTTTGCTCATTGTATCATTGTCACCTCGAACTTGGCGGATCGTAAACAATCATGGCTTATTGAGCTTAGGCGCTATGTACCGAGGATCATTGAGTCTTACAAGTGTAATTACTCTCTATTACTGGTGCTATTGTTTATGACCTGCACGTGTCAAGCTTCTAATTCTCGCGGTTGGGTGTTCTTTGGATTTTTTCCAAATAAATTATTATTTATTCGTGGCTTTTGTTACGTTATTACTTAAGACTTGTGGTTACACATATGCTAAATTTCCGTATTTTGTGTGGATTTGGTTAGGACTAATCTTGTAAATTGTAAGAATGTAAATTAGCTCCTAGCACATGGCCCAGTCTATAGTTTACTACTTAAAATGACTAAAATTTAAACAAAAACGTCTAAAATGGTGACTCAATTACTATAATTTTTAGTCATCAGTTGTTAGAGTGTGTTATAGGTAACTTGTTGCATTGTATTTTTTTCCATTTGTAAATTGTTTTTTAAGGAATGTACACCCGGTAAACCAAAAATATATTTGACAAAGACCTTCACTATGACCCGGGAAAAACTTTTCTAAACTTTAAACGTTTTTACGTTTTTAATACGTGGTCAAAATTAAAAACACGAAGGTTAATAGGGTTAACATTCAGCAAATCAATTAAGTATTGCTCATATCGTTTATATTATTAATTTTGATCTTTCCATCAATCACAATACAAAAAACAATACTGTTTTTTCCCTGAAGGCGGAGATGGATAGTTGTTTGGATGTTTACTCAAAAGTAAAGCAACATTTTGTGACAAGTGGTTGTCAAAATCTGAAATTCGTTGTAGCAGGATTTGAGATTGATGGGAGCTCAGCTATGTTTGGCTGTATTTAGAATTATGATGGATGTCGATTCTAATCCACTCGTATTGATTTCCAAATTATACTTGTCAGGCTTGCGATGACTCTCCATTCCCCTCACTCGATTTAGGCCTAAACGACACTAAAAAGTAAAAAGTAATAAGTGGTTGACCATCCGAGTTATCCATCGATTGTACCTCCTCCAGGTCACACTTCAGTTTACCTGGTTTCACTCCCTCAAGGTTACAACAACAAAATTATTAAGAAAATATCTTTTTGTAGGACACTTTATAAGGAAAATGTAAAAAACTTAAGACTGTTGTCTGAACTCGAGAAACCCAGCTTTTTACGCAGAACGCAGTGGTTTAGTCTGGATCACTTGGAAGCTCAATCGTTTGTCCTATCGGGTTGTGGTTTACACAAAAATGTTAAATAAGAATGTTAGAATAGCGCTATCAGAGCACATTTTCTAATAATTGCTCACTTTTGTTAGTAACTGATCGTAAAGGTGCCACCAAATTGGTAATTTGGGGTAATTTGACAAGCTTGCTTAGGTGAAAAAATATTTGAAATGTTAAAATGTGCTCTGATAGCGACATGCGCCAAAAAATTCAAATTTTGGGGGTGAAAATTGGAGGTAGAAAAGTGGTGTGATGTGGTATGTGATACTAGCTGGATTTGCCGACCAAGCGAATATTTAAATGGACATTTAACATTGTAACGACGGGTATCGAGTCAATGATATCCCAAACTGTTGTACAGCGTTTTAAACGACGGTTGTCTGTCATTCCTATATATATTATGATTTTATGTTGTTGCTGCATTGTACTCAGTTGTAAGGTAAACAATTTATAAGGTGTATCCTGTTGCTTTTTTCTTTATTACACAGATCTGAGCTCACATTGTAAAATCGTATTACATCAAACTTGCACTTGGATATTTCACACAACACTGACTGAACTCGCTGTTGGAGATATAAATAAACACAAATGTAGGTTAAAAGTGTCGAGATGAGGTTCGTGAACTTGCGTGGGTTGCATCCTCAGCCTCTAGTGTTTTGTAATGCAGGCATTGAATGAATTATAGACGTATTTATGCGCTTTTGAGAATCTTAATCGACCTCTTTACACTTTTCTATTTTAATAAAATGCATTTTTTCCCTCCAATTCCTATACATTAAACTCGTGGAGCTTCTTCTGTTGTCGATTGGTTCTCTAAATAAAATAAAATAAACTATAAAGATAATCAAAATTTATCTTTATCATCATCTGTTACGTAATCTGTTGTTTGAATTTTAAGTAATTGGACTACTGCACTTTAGTTGTTTCGATATATAGGCCTATAGGGTTTAAACGTTTAGTAAAGTTTTGATTCTTGTGTAGTCCTGTCATTCGTTGTTCCACCAAAGATTAGTCACATGACTAATCTTTGGTTCAACATCAGAGACACACCGTTAAAAACCGTGATTTGTAAATAATTTTCAATATCAATTCACCGCTTTTAGTCGGAACAAAAAGGGATATTCAAATAAGTTCCATCACAAATATCTTCCCTTAACCACATTTTATTATACAATCTACAAGTATTTCACAAGATCTCAAGTCCAAAATTTTCAAGGGGGGAGAGAAATTTCGCTGTGAACTAAATGTTAAATAATTTTCACCCCCAATTCACCGCTATGGGCACAAAGAAAACTAAAATTTACTTTTATTTACACCCCATGCAAATACCTGCCTCTGTTCATCATCGTTGTTGCATCTTTTAGGAGCATATAGTGAATACCACGTTCATGCGTTTTCAACTCAAATTTGATCAATTAACAATGTGCGACATATTTCCGCCCGCACACCTGTACAAGTGACGTCGTACGATGTGTGTGCAGGGTTTACGCAACGTGACAAGTTCATGCGTGTATACATTACACGACTAAAGCAAATAGTTTGCAGTGCAGGAGCTTATTTTAGACTCGCCTGTCTTCAC
This sequence comes from Sweltsa coloradensis, assembly GCA_024449915.1. NCBI lineage: Eukaryota > Metazoa > Arthropoda > Insecta > Plecoptera > Chloroperlidae > Sweltsa > Sweltsa coloradensis. Next base: position 142,285 of record JAMZAV010000958.1, read on the forward strand.
AGATATCATCTAGAAATAGATTGTGTACGCTAGAAGGCAGGGTTCATTTGCTATTGCAACCACTCGGATCAAAGTTGTTCTAGTGCAAAATGCGACATGCTGTACATAGATTTACTATATTATTACTGTTGATCGAATATAATATACTTTACACACCCATTCTACAAGAATGTCTTCAAAAACATGTTGCATCATCGAGTATCACCATTTATACAATTAATTTATTGATTTTATGTTTGTATAATTCTCCAGATATGAACATATTATTATAAACTAGGGAAACGTCAAAGTCGTTGTTAAACGAGTGAGTGAGCCATGTGTATAGTACCCGGTATCATTCCCCATACTGGGCTAGATCCAGCCTTAGGTATATGGGAGAAAAGGCGATGTTCCCAGGTACTCAACACTTGGCTCACACACTCGTTTAACATCGACTTTGGCGTTTTCTTAGTTTAAATTGAACATTTAAAATGCGAATCGTGTTCAAAACGTATTAGAGTGAAACATTAACAAATTTCCAAGATAAAACAAAATCACCTAATTTTTATTTCCCATTTCACATCCCTCAAAAATAATATGTAGGTGTAAAAATATAAAAAAGTTCAAAACTAACGGGTATCGAACCCCAACCCTCCGTGCGGTAGGCTACATGCTTATACCACTAAGCCATGCCAGCCACGTAGATCTCGTCCCGCTAGCTGCTACTAAACAAATGGTATCGATATTTAAAAAAAAATCAGGGATTAAATCGCAATGGATCTAGCTGATTTTGTTAACAGTTCTCAGTAAACTCGTGCCGAATGTCTGTTTAAAATTTCAGCGCAATCTGTTCAGCGGTTCGGCTGATTTACGACGTACAGACAGACAGAATCACAGAATGAGAGCCGTTTGTGTTGAATGGAGACACTCAGTCGCTCCGCTCCCTCGTTTAATCACACGAATATACTAGGGAAACGCCAAAGTCGTTGTTATAAATAAAAATAAATAAATTTTATTTAGAGTCTACCCACTCAGTTATATAGAACTGATTTTCAGTGGGGGACTTTAAATCAAAGCGACCAAGCCAACCCTGCAGGCCCCGACGCAATCGACGAGTGAGCGATAACCAACCAAAGATCGATATTTTTTAATTGGAAATATAGCAATCAGTGGTATGGACAGTGCGAACACCCGCGAATCAACGCCAGAATCAACAAGGCCGATTCAGAACAACTCCGAAATTATGATGTGCTTCGTTGCTAGGACGGCTCCAAAATCACCGTTTACAAACTCCTAAAACAAGAACTGATGGACTGAAGTCCAAATCAGAAGTTAAAAAACTTCTGACTTTAACGGGAATCGAGTGAGTGAGTGAGCCAAGTGAATTGAGTACCCGGGAACATCCCCTTTCCTCCCCTATACTAAGGATCTAGCCCAGTATGAGGAATGATACCGAGTACTCAACACTAGGCTCACTCACTCGTTTAACAACGACTTAGGCGTTTCCCTAGTTATATAAATTGAACATTTGAAATGCGAATCGTATTCAAAACGTATTAGCGTGAAACATTAACAAATTTCTAAGATAAAACAAATCACCTAAGTTTTATTTCCCATTTAACACCCCTCCAAAATATAATGTAGGTGTAAAAAATATAAAAAAGTTCGAGCTAACGGGTATCGAACCTCAACCCTCCATGCGGTAGACTAAAATGCTTACCAATAGGCCATGCAAGCCACGTAGTTGTAGTCCCGATAGCTGCTACTAAACTAGGGAAACGCCAAAGTCGTTGTTAAACGAGTGAGTGAGTCATGTGTATAGTACCCGGTATCATTCCCCATACTGGGCTAGATCCAGCCTTGGGTATATGGGAGGAAAGGGGATGTTCCCGGGTACTCAACACTTGGCTCACTCACTTGTTTAACAACGACTTTGGCGTTTCCCTAGTTTAAATTGAACATTCAAAATGCGAATCGTGTTCAAAACCAAGACAAAACAAAATCACCTAAATTTCCAATACAAAACAAAATCACCTAATTTTTGTTTCCCATTTAACACCCCTCAAAAATAACATGTGGGTGTAACAATATAAAAAATTCGATCTAACAGGTATCGAACCCCAACCCTCCGTGCGGTGGGCTAAATGCTTACCATTAGGCCATGCTAGCCACGTAGTTAACGTCCCATTAGCTGCTTCTAAACAAAATGCTTTCGATATTTTAAAAAATTACATTTTTATTTATTGTAGGATTAAATCGCAATGGATCTAGCTGAATTTGTTAACAGTTCTCAGTAAACTCGTACCGGATGTCTGTTTAAAATTTCAGCGCAATTTGTTCAGCGGTTCGGCTGATTTTCGACGTACAGACAGACAGACAGAATCACAGAATAAGAGCCGTTTGAGTTGAATGGAGACACTCAGTCGCTCCGCTCCCTCGTTTAACAAATGCTATCGATATTTTAAAAATCACATTTTTATTTATTGTAGGATTAAATCGCAATGGATCTAGCTGATTTTGTTAGCAGTTCTCAGTAAACTCGTACTGGATGTCTGTTTAAAATTTCAGCCCAATCTGTTCAGCGGTTCGGCTGATTTTTGACGTACAGATAGACAGACAGAATCACAGAATGAGAGCCGTTCGAGTTGAATGGAGACACTCGGTCGCTCCGCTCCCTCGTTTAATCAGACATTAAAAAAGAGTTAATTTTGTTTTAAATTTTATTTAAAAAGTTAAATTCAACAAAAAATTACCCTTATTTTAAGTTTTTTTAAATGTGTTAATTATAATGTACTTCCAGGTTGACAAGCACTTTCACTAACAACTTATAATTATAATGAGCAGGTTATTTTCTTAAATTACCTATTGTGACTAATTATTTACTAAACTACCTTTAACCTCGTAGGTTTTAAAGACTTGTGTCCCTCTCTTTATCATTGTTGCGGCCCTATGCGTAGTGTTTTTGGATGAGCGAAGCGAAGACTTCAATTTCACCGACCCCCAAAAAATTTAGCTCGGGTGTTTTTTTTTGTTTTGTTTTGTTTTTTTTCGTTTTTCTGTCTGTTTGTTCGCTCTCTACCGGGCAAACGGCATATGCGATCTTGATGAAAATTTGACACGACCTTCGTTTTCTCTGAACTTAGACTTGCCACGTTTTTGGGTACAATCGAAGAAATATTTCTCATAAATATCGTACTTTTACGATTTTTTTCGATTTTAGTGCGATATTTTCGTGCCATTTGGGCCAATTCTGATCAAACGGGTGGGGCTACAACGTTCATATTATACATGGACATTAAGGTTATGGTGATGTAGTACCTTTTGAAAGAAAATGTTGAAAAAGTTATCCAGAATCCATAGAAATATAGCTTTTAATGTAAGATTTTTACAACAAATTAACAAGAAACAATAGAAACTTGACAACAATCATCTACAATGCGTCGGCAGAAAAACAAAGCACTTGCAAAAGTAAAGATATCCCACGCAAACTAAAAACTTTAAAAAAGCTCATCCATCAACGCGGCGGGACTTTAGCGTTTTCCTAGTAAATAAGAAAATTAGTGGTGTGTTGCACGCTGAATGTGTAAGTAATGAAGATAAACGAGTCTCAATTTGTATTTCGATGTCTGCCCATGCAAGTGAAATAAGTTTGTTCTTGGTTGCGGACATGATTGTTGCCAAGAGTTGTGTTTCTCCGGACCTTCGTGTTGGTGACTAAGCTCAACTAACCCGCGGAACACAATTATTTTAGTATTGTGTTGCAACGAAAGTGAGCCCTACATTACATTAACATGATTGCATCATGAAATAGGGTAGTTTTACGTGTTAGACGTTTTTCTACGAATCGTTTTGAAATGCAACCTACTTTATTACTATACTACACACGTCACAACAAATTGCATTTTTTTTTTTAAATATTTCTTGTGCTTTAATATTTAGTTTGTTCGTGAGGGCATACACGATTCTATACAAAGTAGTCTACAAACTTGTCCCGAAAGCTTTCCCCGTAAGTAGCTTTTTTTTCAAGCAGTGAAATATAAAGTTAAACTTCGTAATATAAAGAAAAACTTTGAAGGCCCTATTAGTTTTGCGAATTTTTCTCTATTGAATTAACGAATACACCGATCGATGTTGATTACTATTTAAGGAAACATTAATTCTATAAAAATTTAGACTTACCTGCCCCATTTTATAGTGCGATCAAAGAAAAATGTATCAAAAAACTTCCATACACACAATTTGTAATATTACCAAAACGATTGCTGAATGCTTGAGCAATTCCTATATGGTTGGTTGGTCAGTTCCAATCTACAATTTCTACTGTAAACAATGGCAAAACAAAACTGAAGTAAAAGCGTGTACCTAATAATATAAAAATAGGATTCATAAGTATAAATATACTCATCCTTCAACGTGTAACTATGAATAGCGATCGCTTCCATTCATTGTCACTGTTATGTGTTCCATGAAGGGTATCAGTGCGTCCTACTGTTCATTATTTTTAGTGTAATTATCAAGCTAACAATGATACCGCAATCACTCCATGTTACACAGTACTAAGATAGCGACACACAAAACAATCGGAATATTGATAATTATCGCACTATGTACTGTACAACTAAACAATTACCATTCATATCTCTAACTAGACAAGTTTGGAACGAACAGAAATATCAAGTTTTCAATTTTCTTCGTTTTGTTCAGTTCTGTATAGTTTATAACTTATATAGGCCTATATAATTACTTGGCTGTTCAACTGCTCGCATTTTTTTTTAAAGATTAATATTATTATGTCGAACATCAATGTGTGTTGTTTCACATGTTAGAAGTCGTCCGTGGTGGCACACGATAGGGCGCTGGTCCGAAGCCTATGGCTCTACGAGGACGTGGGTTCGAATCCCGCATAAGACATTTTTTTGTAATCGTCCTTCACCATCATCTATCACCACTTATTGTCTGGAATAGTCTTAGTGCATTAATATGAAACGTTAAGCAACAAAAATCATCATGAAAATAAAATGTTGGCGCCGTTTTGTCACAATGTATTTTGCAAAAATATTGTATCAAATTAAAAATTTTATTGGACTTTGATGACTAGCGAAGGAAAAATCTGTTACATAAATAATATTTAGAAAAAAAGGATTTGTACTCGAAATAAGTATCTAGTTACTAGTTGTAGGGTAAAAACTGAACAAGAAAATGTCGATTTTCGTGTAATTCGAAAAGTATTAAACGCTGAGCGTTTACCCAAGCCTCGTAAGATATTTTAATTTGAAATGAAGACGTTGAAATAGTTCGTCATCGTGGCGTCGTAAACGTGGATGTAAAGATGTTCATATCTTCCTTCACTCTTATTGTGTATGTATACAGTAGTCTCATGAATGTTATCCGATATCAGTCCGCTTGTTTATGTTATGTTATGCGGGTCATGTGAAGGAATTCTTCCAACTTGTCTGCCTGACACCCGGGACCCACATTACAAGCAACTTAGATGTTACTATTACATAACGTAAGATTGCTCGTCACTTGGCTCACGGCTAGCACGCTAGGGGTGGTTCTCGGTTCGCTTCCCGCCACTTCTCAACCAATGTTTCCTAGCGAATACTAGGATTGTTGCGCCCTGTACGAGCAGCCAACGTAACATGTCATTATACCAACTTAGCCAACCCCACTGGGAAGGACAAGACAACATACTCGTACAAATGAAGGAGTTGTAAAACACTCGATTCGACTTGATTTGTAACAACCTTTTGACCGATTGGTGCAAAACAAGACGAATTGATCAGTTGCCTTAAGGCTATTCAACCGCGCTTTTCTGTTTTCTAAAATATGCTACCAAGTCAAAATAAATGAATGGCTTTGAGACCTGGTTCTTTTAGAAAATCAAAACTTTGTTTTCAAAATTTTCTGATCGGGCCAGGTTGCATAACCATTCACTATATTTTGACTTGGTATAGCATATTTGGGAAAATAGAAAAACGCGGTCGAATAGCGGTCCTATAGCAATGAATCACACGATAGATTTGAAGATTATTCCTAATCAGCCTGGTAGATTCTGGCGTCGCCCGCTGGTGGAATCGTGCCCAGCTAGTTTGGTCGGTGGTTCGGATTCTGGTTGGCTATGTTCGCGCGACAATCACGTCGGCTCCGACAGGGTTGACTTCGTTTGCTTTAGAATAAGATTAAAGCCCCCCCCCCCCCCCCTGAAAACAATGTTTCTCAGCGGGTAGACTCTTAATGCGAATTTATTTCTGTTTGATCGTGAGGCTTTATAGCTGCTATCCGTCTCTATTGCGTTGTCTAGCTAGTCTATAGTGAGACCTGTACCCTGGCAATATCCTCGCCTAACTGTACGGTGCGGGGCGGGTGGTAGGAGGTGATTTGTATTCCTGCCACGCTCAGGGTTGGCTGTCTACACGTGGCTTCCAGGCTAGATATTAGCTCAATGACACAACTAAACAGTTCCTGATTCTACATTGTCGAGAGTTTTTTAAACCGTCATCAGACAAGAAACTGACTAAACGATTTACATATCATTGTGATGTATTTTATAATACTCATTATCCAGAAAATAGCCTAAATAAAGTTATAATCAAGTATATATTTGAGTTAGGCCTACCTCAAATTATATAAAACAAATGCGAGTATTTAATAGTTCCTAAATATTGTCTTTCTTGACAAAATATATTGAAAATTGTTGTTCTGAGATACGTCCAAACAACCATAGCTAAAAAGACTTTCCAGTCCCCTTCTTTCGCGTAATCTCTCATCTAGCATAATTAATACCGTAACAGTTAACGATTTAAGGAAGATTTTTTTAAAAATAATTTCATCATATTATGAATGACAAATTTGTATTCTGTGTATGCGGATCAAGTATTCAAAATATTACAATATTTTGTGAATGTGTTTTTATTATATTTATTATATGGCGATCCTATAGTAGGATTGTAGGACTGTGCGTATGAAAGTCGTCTCGGATCGGGTAACCGGCCGAAACAATACTGTACGTAAAAATAATCTTTACTTTTGAATGATCTCACAATATAATTTTCTTCCAATTCTTCGTCTATTGTCTGGATATTCATTGAATGACTTTTAAATATCGAAATATTAATTATATTAAATTGTCTGAACCGGCACCTCCACCAATCTATGTAAATCTTGGACCATCCCCCCAAAATATATTTTTTGTTTTCCGAAAATCGGAAACCTTTTTTGACTATTGGGTCGGACCCCAAATACCCGACCCGACCCTAAATTTCGGGTACCCCCCCCCCCACGACGAATATATAATGTACCCAGTAAATATAGCATGAGATCAGGTGTTCCGTCCATATATTTCTCCGTCTCTGCTTAGAAGTCAGGCTAAACGCGCCTTGACATGAAACATGGTCTGGTTGCTAATTACCCTAGGACGCGTGCAGTTATGTCTTGTTTGTTTGTTTCTACGGTGTAGGTTACACCCAAGAGAGTTGACACCGCGGTAAAGACCGGTGTATCACACTATACTACACTCGGCTTACGCGTATATATAATCTTTGTTTATAAGCAATTACACGTTTCGACTCACTTTGTTAGCAAGGTCGTCACGATAACATTTCTTATGTTGAAGAAAATGTTTATTGAGTGTAACTGTTGAGAGTGCTTTACAGTCTATTACAGTATTTTGTAATGATTCTTTTAAAAAGTAAGGGGGGGGAGGATTTATAAGCCCTAATGAAGTGAGCTATTATTGGAGCATAGTGAGCGTAGCGACAGAAACATACATATCATTGTTTACATTCATTACCTTCTAATACATTAAATTGACTGTAAACCATTAGAGACAAAAGTTTGCAAATTTGTTTTGTTTGTTCACTGTTTATATGCTAAACGTCTTTTGCGATCTTGAAGAAATTTATAGAACATTTTCTTATAATCTCTAAACTTGGACTTCGACGTTTTGGTGGTAATTTAATGCCTCAAATATCATTGTTTGTTACGCATAGGCAAAAACATTTACAACTAAGATCTGCTGACATGGACATGTCAAAATTATATATATATTTTTTTTAATCTTGAAAGAACGAACTCATAAAAACACCCTTCGCTCCTTTAAAATCGCCCACTTACTAAAAGGGAAGAAATATTCACGGGCTAAAGGAACCAATCCCAACATCTCCTCTTGTCTGATGAAAATCGTTTACTACTCCAGCAAAGATTGTCGTTGGCCGATAATGAAAAGTCCTGCGTTCTCGTTTCTTTGATATGGAAACTGAAGAAAGAGAGAGAACGAAATTAAAAAACTGTCATCAAACTTCATCTGTCTCACTCTATCTGTGTCAGTGTTAAATTCTGGCTTTTCATCCCGGAGGGAGGGAGGGGCTATATAATATCCCGGGGGTATTATATAGGTACCAAGTACACCCCCCCCCCCCCAACAATAGCGCCGCAGATAAAAATTTAGAAAATCAGGTTAATTTTATAGTGCGTTTGGTGCGTTTAAGAATAAAGTTGTGGACTGAATGCAACATTAAAATAATGTAGTTTTTGTGCAGTAGATACTGAAAATAAAAACATTGTGCCTCAACTTTTAAACGTTTTTAATGATTATATGATTATCATGTGTATACATTGAATTACAATATTGATATACATTGAATTCATTATTCATTTTCTGAATATAGGCGTATATTTTAAAATGCTGTACCAGTTGTACTAAAAATCTATACTAATAGCGCCTAGTGTTTATAGTTATTTTTCATCCCGGGGGGGGGGGGGGGCAAATGTAAATTCCCGGGGGGATTTGCCCCCCCCCACCCCGGGATTGTGCCTGAATTCAACACTGATCTTTGTCACCCCACACCCCTCTTTGACATTCAGTACCTCGTGACTTTCTGACGCGTGCACATTGCCGCGGTGTCCTGCCCGAGTGTAGATAAAGGGCAGAGCAGCTAGACCACGTGGTGTTTAAGTTTTAAATGTCGCTAAGAAGAGTGTGGGTGGGGGTCAAACCCCACGCTGTCGTGCTGTCTGTGTGCACGTGATTGACTCGGTCGTATGGTGGATACTCGCGTCTGCAGCTGTGCAAGGGGGCTTCTAAACATAGAGAAGCCATAGGATAATAGGCTGTCACCAGACTTTTACCACCAAATTAGATTTAAATACATCGGCCTTTTGGGAAAGAACTCTTAAACGAACGCTTCTTGTATTCGCGTTGATCGATAAGCGGGTGACCTATTTTCCCTCATACCTTCATTCGAAAAATATCATTAAAAGCACGAATTTCACGAGAAAAATGAGTTTGATTGAACGCAAATTTATAACACATGTAAGTTTAAATTATTCGAAGGTTTCCTAAAAATATCATCAATATTGAATCAGCCGTTTGTCCGCGAGAGAATAGGTAAAAATAGAAAGGTACGATAACATAAGATTAAGAAACGTTTCTTTGATTGTAACAAACAACGTAGCAGTTCTGAGTTAAGAGATTTCGAAGGTTATCTGAAAATGTCATCAATGTCGGAGAAGCCGTTTGTCCAGTTGAGAGCGAAAATTCAAAAACGCAAATTATGAACACGAAACAAAAACACTCGATCTATTTTTCTCAGGCGGATCAAATTTAATTATTCCCTACGCTTAGGCCTGTCCAATTATGTTTGAGTTTACTTTCTGCGCATCTTGAACACAGACTCTGAAGTCTGACCTCACTCTAATTGCACAGACAGTATTTAATAACTTATTCCGTGATAAATGATGTTATTAGCTCGATGCGTGCTGACATGTATTGTTTTTCGCTCATCACTTTTATATGAATTAAGATATTTTTATTTTTATTGCGTTACGTACTGAAAATAGTGTTTTCAAACGTTAGCCCTTATTCTAGTTCTGTGTTACAACTGAGTTACATACAAAAGGACAACATTTCCCCGCGTACCCTCCATTCCAACCACAAACAATCCAATCACAGACTTTTAGTAAATGGGATTTCCAAGGGCTCGATTACGAATGAGGAAAAGCTCGAAAGAAATCCAGAGTTTGGGTGGAGCTTGAAGTTTTTTGCGATCCTGGGTGGAAGATATAGGCCTACCGACTTTTTTGTTATTCTGTTCTTGGAAAGTAATTATGTCAACTCGGCGCAAATCCTATAATCCTCTTTGGCTTCGCACTTTCCTCAACAAAATAACCAACATTTTGGTGAATATACTGAAACTCTGAATATTTACTGATTTTATATTTACTCGTTGGTCTTGTGGATATAGCGTATCTGCTTCCAATGCAGACGGTCCGGAGTTCGGTTCCAGCTTTTTAGGTAGAAGGTTTTATTTTTTAACTTCTGACGAGGACTTAGATCCATCAGTTCTTAGCTTAGGAATGTGTAAACGGTGACTTTGGAGCCGTCCTAGCAACGAGACACACAATAAACTCTAAAAGGTTATTCTGAATAATTAGCCTTGCTGATTCTGGCACTGTCAGCGGGTGAAATCGTGTCCAGCCGGTCTCTAGTTGGTCATTGTTCGCTCGTCGATGGTGTCGGTGCCTACTAGTACTGGGTTGGTTTGGTCGGCTTTAAATTTAATGTCCCCTACTGCAGTGGCGTAGCGCAGAAGTCGGGGGCCCCCCCGCGACATTGGCCATTGGACATGGTAGGACCAAGCAAGGGGGGTATGGGGGGCGAAGCCCCCCATGAATAGCGCCGCAGGCGAAAAATTTTGAAAGCAAGTTTTTAGAGTGCATTTGGTGCGTTTTAGGAAAAAGTGGTGGGCTTAATGTAATACCGAAACAATGTAGTTTGTGTACGTCAATTTGTTTTGTCGTCATGTCGAGCTTACAATTCACAGCATACATGGTATTTCGCCCCCCCCCCATATCCGCCACTTCCCCGCGACGTAATAATAATGTATACATCTATCTACTAAAACCATGATTGATAACATATTAAATTATATCAACAACAACAACAACAACAACAATTATGATAAATGTTAAGAATTGATAAATCAAATAACTTACATTTTGATTCACCAACTGCAATTCTGGAACGTTTCCTAGCCGTTTAGGCTTTTAGGTGCTTTTAGTGTGTTATTACAGTCTCACTCCCACGCTGAGATATGCATCTATCAGTGAGGGAGTCCGAGAGAGAAAACTGACCTCTGAAATAATTTTGTGTAAAGGGTGGAAACTAGCCACAAAACAAAGTTTATTGTTGGTGGGGGTAAGGGTAAAATTTAAGGTTCATTGGCATTGTCGGTGACATCGGACTGTTAGTTTTACAACACAAGTGCTATTTCGCTAATCCATACATCCGGTATATTGAGTCTCCAAAATCGTGAACGATCCCAAGATTTTAGAATTTGAGAGCAAGACTGGCCCCGTCCCTTCCTCGAATGTTTACACTTTACAGTCGTTGCTGTCATATTTATTGCATCGTGTAATTCAGGGAGCACACCGCCGTTAGTGGTCAAAGACCGACCATTCCTCATGTTGGAACTAAATATTAATTTTATTCACAAGCACGTATTTCGCATACAAACCCAACACAGACCAAATGCCAAATGGCGACACACTACCGATCCCCTCACAATCACCCTTTTAGCACAGCCATCCGTTTATGACTTGGCTCGCCCGTCTATACAACTCTTATAAGAGTTGTTGCTATATTGTCTAAATATTTCGCTGTACAAATACGGAAATGTTGGTTGCCTAGAAAATTCAATGGTGTCTTCACTGTCTTGTCTTCTTCATAATGAATATGATATTCAAAGTGTGTGAATATTCTTGAGACCTGTGACTGATTTTCTGTCTGATACAACATTTTCCGTAATTTTTATTTTTTATTTTTAAATTTTGGGGGCCCGCGAATTTAGTCATATTATTTAAAATACAATTTTGAGTGATTTGTTGTCTTATTTGAAATTTTCATAAAATGCGATCTATATCATCGGGGCCCTCCGCTACGCCAGTGCCCTACTGAAAATTAGTTTATGTAACTGAGTGGGTATAGACTCTAAATACGATTTTTCAAAATATATATATTTTTTATTTATATACTTCTTCTATCAATATTAAAAGGTAATAAGTTAGTGTGTAATAAATAAATAAATTTCCATGTAAGTCGGTTAGATAAGCTCGTTGTACTTACAAATCCATTAAAAATTCTGGACATCGTTTTGACCTTATTTATACCCAACACATTCAAAACTTTGGAAGGTTGTTTGGGAAGGATGCGCACAACTAAATCGTGCAAAACTCCCACATATAAATAAAATATGTCTCCTAGTCCTGGATATAAGCTTGGCAATCACTACAAATGTCTCTTTTATGGTGTACTTACTTTGATGTATACTCGGATAAAACCATTCGCAGACTCTTTGTATAAACAGCCTCTTAGTAGAGTTTCAAGTTTGTAAGGTTGCTCCTTGCATTAAAGCCTGCTTGTTGACGTGATGTTCGTAATGATTAAGATAATAAGTTATCCATAAATAATAATTAATAAGTACAATTAATTAATTAATTTATCGTCTTCCCTATTCAGTTAAAAAACAGATGTACAAAGGAGGGCAAGTAAATAAACCTATTTAGGCCCTACATAAATGCAGACAAAATAATGAACTATAGGTTAAGTAAAGTTAGAAATAGTAAATCAATTATACAATAATTTTGGTAACAAATGCAAAATTATATTAAATGTAATGAATTAATGAACTCAATATAAAAAGGGGTAAAAAAGAAGAGAAAAAAGAAAGAAAGGATAGAAAAAATAAAAAAATACATCGAAAGAAAAAACGAAACGAAAATAAATAAATAAATAAATAAATAAATAAATAAATAAATATAGCGGTCTATACGAAACGTTGAAACCTCTCTAGTCTTCGTATAGGTAAACTATACTTAGAAAACTAACTTTATATTATTCAATTTACCTAATTTCAAGTTCGTGAAGTTTCCAACAACGCAAGCTCTCTCTCTCTCTCTCTCTCTCTCTCTCTCTCTCTCTCTCTCTCTCGTACTAGCTCAGTAGCTCGTATTTTTAAACTTCTTGGAATAAAACAAACAGATCCAAGCAAGCGCACATTAAAGACACGATAAATTCGCTTAGTTCCGTAAGTTAGTGCGCGGCTTGTTTAATTGATGTACTTAAAACTTTAAAATAAACGTACTTTAAAGTTCTTTGGCTCTTGTGATGCACAATCCGTTCTTACACTTCGTACATTGAACAACATAATTAGGGACTGGTATTTAAGTTATGGGACTTTCAGAGCAGGTGAAGTGAGGACTGTCCACAGCACATAATTAATAAAAATAAATGAAAAATTATTGTTACATGTACGTTTTAATGATAATAATTATCATACCATCATCTAATCTAATATGTATAAATAAGATAATTTTATTCATGCACGAAACTCAAATTACAAATCACTATATTCGTTATGTTATGAAAGAGTGCGAATTGTTTCAATACATTATTAATTGTTGGCATTTGTTGAGTAATTTGTTCAACAATTTACATTTTATTTGATGGTAGAATTTTATTATATTTTTTCACACCTTATCCGTTAGTCTTTCACCAGGTTTTAGAGTCTACTCACGTCGTGGTTATTAGGTCTTTTCGGATTCTACGGTACGCAGATAAACTATATTGATTCGTTGGACTTTAAAAAAAATTGTGTAGATAAAACTTTAAAAAAAATTACTTTTGATTTGATTAGGTATTAACTTTATCATTTTAACACAACATAATAATATGATTCTACTTGAGCTTGTTAATCGACTATGTTGTTAGGCTTATAATAAAATGACCAACATCTGCTGGAATCATGACTGTATATCATCAGATAGCAGTATACACACTACACAGTATGCACTTAGAATATAAGTAATCAATGCATGACAAATAGTCTGGTGCACATGCAATCAATTATCTGCCATTAATACGATGGATAAGCGTATGCGATTAATTTACTAAACCCAATCAATTGACCACCAGCCGGCATATAAATAAATCAAGGGTCGGCCAGAATGCTGATTTACTCATCAACTTATCTGTTTGATGAGCTTGGACAAACCAGATTTTCATCCAGAATGCAGGGGTTTATTCTGGAACGCTTTGAAGCTCTTATCAGTTATCGAGTGTACAGTCTGTAGGCCTGTGCCTGTACAGGCCTGTACAGCCTGTAGTCTGCAGCCAGTGTCAAGTTAGAGTGTGTTGTGTACATTTTCAAAATATTGAGCTTATATTTACCTTTTTTTATTGGACTGACCGGAAATAGGTTATCAAAAGTTTTTTTTTAAGTTATTTTCCAAAGCTTGATTTTTTTAATTGTTCAAATGTTCTTTAATATCTACATACACATAATATCCTTTCTATAAACAACCTCCCAAAGATTATAAGATTATATTTTTTAAGTTAAAATAGGATGTCGAAATGTGGTTTAGAATGTAAAATTCGCTGTAATTCGTGAACAAGCGATTTATAAGTAGACATTAAAACTTTGTAAAAAAAAAGTTGGCCCGAGCTTATCCAATAGTTTTCACGTACCTGTTATTTACTGGTGTCAATCCAACTTCTGGATCAACATTAGTCGACGATAACAAGTGAAAAGTGAGTTTTGTTACACTTGGCGCCAAACGTATAGTGTGTTTCATTATAGTGGATAATAAAATTAATATATGATTTAAAGTCTGTTAAAAACTATGATTTATTAAATAAAATGGATTATTGTTTCATTTTTATGTGTTCAAAATGTTTATTTATGAAAAATTTCCATGTGTTCACAATGTGCATATGTATGGACAGGACGAAGAGTTTAAAAATACAACGACCGCCGAAACTTGTTCTTGCATAGGCTATTTCCGAAATACAAACTTGACAAATCTTGCATCAAGACCTTGATTTATCTATCTTGAAATTATATAGACCAGGTTCTAAAAATTATCACACATTTAGTTGTAGCATTTCGTTTTCTTTTGCCCTGCGGATAAAACTCGTTAATTTAAACAGAGGCCCACGTCTATGGTTGTTTGCGTTAATTTCAATCATGATGAATGGTATAAATATAAACAAAAACTATTGTAAGAGAGTGTGTTAATTAATGTTTTCTCTCGTTCTTCCTTCCCTGTTCAACCTATGAAATGTAACTCGCTCGACCCATCATCCAACTCAATCGTCTCGAAGTAAGATTGTTCTCAAGGCTATAGGGCTTGGCGATCCTTAATGACATCAATTAAGCAATAATTGGGTTTCGAGAAAGTGATTATTATCTTAACTGTGCGATATAGGCCTAGGCCGGGGGCCTAATTCTGTTTTCTACGCATCGACGACGAAATGTGCGTCAATTGAGTTTACCCAAGCGAGAAAGTCGATAACAGATTGTTTTCACCACCGATTTGTTTATGCTTCGAATAAAACTTTCTTTCAATTGGTGCATAGAGCAAGAATGCAAAAAAATCTTTGTATTGCTATAGTGTACATTTTTTCTAGTTTTCTTGGAAATATTGATAATTCGATTCAGATTTATATATAACACTAACTGATTGAGGTATATAACGCGCCTTATGCGAACCTCTAATTCTGCGGGTCACTGGTTCGATTCTGACGTTTTTATGTGGTTTTCTGAGTAAAAATTCATCTATGATTCAGTTCTATGGAATAGCCAGTGGAAACTATGTCCTAAGTCCCGTTATCATAAACGTCGCTTTTACAAAAGGTAAACCCTCGGGTAAACCATGGATAATACATTTTAGCAATTTTTATAAATTTAAAAGTTGCTGGATTAGGTTATATTTGAAGTTGTATTCTTTGGGTTTTCTCTCTATTCCAAAAGTAACTTTTTTAAAGACCCGGGTTTCCAAGGTTTGCCTAAACAAAGATTCCCAAACTTGAAAATTTTAATAATGTTCTTATTCCCCCTCCCTAGTGAGCTCAACTTCTTCAAGTGAAAAAAGTTGGTCGATTTTTTTTTCGAGAACTAGCAATTTGTAATTTAGTTAGATTTTAACGATAATTGCTGTGATGGATAGGGTTTTGGAAAAGTAATTGCAAAAACACATAAAACCTCACTTTTCTTAAATGAATTGTTACAGGTTTTATATAATTTTGCATTCCTTTTGGTGGCAGTCGTTATTTTAGTCCAACTTTATCTTCATACGAAAAATGTTTTAATTATGTGATTCTTTTTAAAATTCTTATTGATGTTTGCAATAGTATTCGCCTTGCTCAACGGGATTAGGTACGTACGTTCTGTGCAGCAAGAGTCTTATCACGAAACGGAAGGTTTTTTCTGTAATGCACCCTCTCCGTTTTTAAATTTGGGTCCCCAAACTCAAAACCCTCGTATCCTAACGGGCAGAAATGTTGCATCAGAACAGGTTGGGAATTAAATTCAAAGAATATCACTTTTTACGAGACCGCATCGCCGGGCCCCCCCCCCCCCTCCCCCCGCCCCGCCGGGGGGCTCCCCCCGCCCAAAAAACGCCTAGTGCACCCATAAAGGTCACCACATATGATTTTGGCACTTGATAAAAACGCTACTACACAAGTCAAGGGCAATTACTTTTTTTTGTGTTTTTTTTTTAAATTTTGTGAACATTTTCAAGCTGTTTGGGGAGATGTGGGCAGGATAGGATAAAAGTTCTTTTAGCCAGTATTTAGTGATCAACATTTGGGGGGCTACGACTTCGGGGCAAGTTTCAAGCTCTGTACTTATTTGTGGGTTTTTTGTGCTTGAACTTGTGCAAAATGTTATTTTAATGACACTTCTAAGTGACACAGACCGCTACTAATTAACAAACACTTAGCGATGAGTTATAGAATTTGAACCTACGCTGTCATTTTGCCCCGGGGTTGGGGGTTGGCACACTCAGATGTGTACCCCTAAACACTCTAATACTGATATTCTCTCAGAATGATTAGAACCCGCAGCCCACATATTTTTTCTCATTAACAAATTATTATAATTTGATTATTTAGGTCTATAAAAAAAAAATATTAGTTTCAAATTCCACGTGTAGAAATTTTTTATTTCTATTTATTTTTTATTTTTTTATTTATTTATTTATTTTTTTATTTTTTTATTTTTTTATTTTTTTATCTATTTATTTATTTATTTATTTATTTATTTATTAGATTTGGGGCACGACTTTTTTTCCACTTATTTCTTTTTCTTATGTAATGAGTGTTTTTTTTAAACTAAGAATAAGCAAAAAATTAAAATAACAATAGGGCCCCACTACGGTATAGGGGAGTAGTATTTTCATTATTTGGCAAAGTATAATCTCTCATTACATCACAACAATAAATCAAAAATTATCCATTACACATGATAATATAATTTAAAAAATTAATAATGTGTAGAAAGACCAAAAAATAAAGGCACATCTGCATATGAAATTTTCAACCCTATTTGGCTGCACAGTAATTTTAAAAAGGTTTAACGAACTATTAAAAACTAATTTCGTTTGTGATCCCTCCATTAACTATCCTGCTTGGGACTTTCAACTACTCTTGTAATTGTGCCTTACGCCACTGGTCGTGAAAAAAATGAGGATAAACGACATTGATTTCCTTGTTTACATTTTTTGTTTTTCTAAAATCCAAAACTCTTTGGCATTTTTTTTTTTTTATTAGCTCACTACAGGGATTATACCCAATCATTGCTTCTTTGTTTTTGTATGATAAGTGTTATGATTTTGCGTTCAGTGTACAAACAATACAATTTTTAAAAAGGTAAAAAATGAATGTTTGAAAACACTATGTTCATGATATACAAAGTGCTGTTTTTTTATAAAACTAAGTCGTTCTCTTACTTACCGAGACTAAGTAATTGTGATGTGTTCCCCCAGAAGATGTTTATTCAAGCTAAGGGAGTGAAAATAGAAATAAAACAAGTTGGGTGAGTGTAAATTCCCCAAGCCTCTGTTCTTTTTCTACTATTATCTCCCCGTTTCAGATTCTGATTCATTTTTTTACGTTTCAACCGACTTTCCCCCTCCGATAAAGTTTTTACTCAAGAAGAAACAAAAACACGGCAATACAACTAGAAAGAGAATCATCTATCGTTGCGAGTAGTTCATGCTTTCAGCTAGTACAACCTGTTTATGGTGAGATGTTGGAAGATGTAAGGTGGCTCTTTATTTATATCATGCCGCTAAAACTGTAATTTTTACATCGAAAATTAAGTAAATTGTTATAAAAACACTTTCCGCTATACGTTCGCTATAATTAAATCATGTTATTTGATGTTTCAACTTGTATTCTGTTAAAAACAATGCACAACCGAAAGATGAAAGATTATGCGATAGATAAATTAACGTACAAATCATTTATTAAAAATGGCTCTGAAAATATGGTGAAAAAGCATAATTAAGTTGCCCTCTATATGCAACACTTCTGTCCGTCCGTCTGTTCATGCGTGTGTCACGTTGCACGATAAAAACCGAACATGACCCAGACATTGCCTTCAACAAGAACGATACTGAATCTTACTACGTGACTCTGGGCGTAAGAGGGACTGGGCTAGCCGTACTGAAAAATTAACCCGGCACCGCCACCAAAAGAGATAGAAGAAGTTTTGATGAAATTCTATTTGTGTACCCTTCTTCGACAATAGGGAATTTGTTCCTTAACAATACGTCAATCGTATTTTTTTATTTAGATAAGATTTTCATTTATGAAAGTAAACTGAAAGTTGCACTAGTAATAACGGCGGAAAAAACGAGCCATTACGTCACTATTAGCTTTTGTTACGAATCCACCAATAAGGTTATGCCTGACAGAAATATTCTGTGTAATCTAGAAGGCGGTAGTTTATTCATTGATCTTGCGCATTGGTCAACAAAGCTCTAGTCCCAAATGGGTCATTATATTATAAATGGAATATTATCATTATGTTATTTTTTTTAAAATTAAATGTTGTCAAAATTAAAAAAAAAAATTGGGGGTATAAGGACGGATACTGAACACATTTATGAATCGAGCAGAGATCGTTTTTTTAAATTTTGGTTTGCATAATTATTTTATCATTTCCCTGTAAGATTAGCATTACCATGTTTTTTCCATATCCATGGGAATGACATAATTGTTTGTCCATGGGAATGACAAAATTAAGGTTATTCACCCCTATTCATAGGGTACAAATGAAAAAATACTGCACTCCCTAGCAAATTAGACTAAAAAAACTACCCTGAAACTACTGAAATTGTTGTTTTTTTTTTTTTCATTATTAAGCCTAATTACTTGTGCCATGGGAATGACAAAGATAAAGAGACTAAAGGCTCATTCATAACCAACTTAGGCCTCTAACTTAGCAGCTAACTTAGCCTCTAACTTTAGGTTGCTGTTCATGATAGATATTTAGGCCGCTAACTTAACAGCCACTGCCTCCTAGATGTTGCTCGTGGCAGAGTGCTTTACAGCCATACCGTCGCCTCTAACTTTAGGTGGCTGTGCATGATAGATTTTTTAAACCAATCACAACACAGATTTGCAGTGTTTACTTTTATCGCGCCAATGCTTGACATACAATAACATTCAGCATTCAGTAAGTAGGCCTAGCCTAGCTCTACTTAGGTAGCATTATAGAATTGATTGACTATAAACTGTACAGTTTATTAAACAATAATTGATGGTAAAAATAATAAACGTTTTTATTTAAGAAAACGTGACGTAAGCCTTACATAACCTCACATGGCCTAGCCCTAGCTGGGGGCTAGGCCTAGTACCGCAATAAACGTTAATAATACTGACGGTCAGTTGACATTTCTGCCCCAATCGATAGCCAAATGTTTTCTTTTATATTCTTATCTTTGTATAAAGACGAAGATTTTACATATAGCAGTGGCCTTTTCATGAATTCGTTCAATAGCTTTTCATCGAACAAGTGCTCTGATGTTCCTTGGGATCCATTTTGGCTGTTGGTTTACGTTTTCCATCGGATATGACCGGAAATTGTCGGGCTCGAGTCTCTCTCTGATTGGTTAAAAGCTTAATGTTAAGTTAGCTGCTAAATAAAACCTTGGAGTTTGCAAACATTCGGTTTGCTGATAAGTGTAAGTTAGAGGCTAAGTTTGGTCATGAACAGACGTGTTGTTTCCATAAGACAAACCTTTAAGTTAGAGGCTAAGTTAGCTACTAAGTTGGTTAATTTAGTAGCTAACTTAGCCTCTAACTTAAAGGTTTGTCTTATGGAAAACAACACGTCTGTTCATGACCAACTTAGCCTTTAACTTACCGAATGTTTGCAAACTCCATGGTTTTACTTAGCAGCTAACTTAACATTAAGCTTTTAACCAATCAGAGAGAGACTTGAGCCGACAATTTCCGGTCATATCCGATTGAAAACGTAAACAACAGCAAAAATGGATCCCAAGGAACATCACCTATTGTTCGATGAAAAGCTATTGAACGAATTCATGAAAATGCCACTGCTATATGTAAAATCTTCGTCTTTATACAAAGATAAGAATATAAAAGAAACATTTGGCTATCGATTGGGCAGAAATGTCAACTGACCGTCAGTATTATTAACGTTTATTGCGGTACTAGGCCTAGCCCCCAGCTAGGGCTAGGCCATGTGAGGTTATGTAAGGCTTACGTCACGTTGTCTTAAATAAATACGTTTATTATTTTTACCATCAATTATTGTTTAATAAACTGTACAGTCTATAGTCAATCAATTCTATAATGCTACCTAAGTAGAGCTAGGCTAGGCCTACTTACTGAATGCTGAATGTTATTGTATGTCAAGCATTGGCGCGATAAAAGTAAACACTGCAAATCTGTGTTGTGATTGGTTTAAAAACATCTATCATGCACAGCCACCTAAAGTTAGAGGCGACGGTATGGCTGTAAAGCACTCTGCCACGAGCAACATCTAGAAGCAGTGGCTGTTAAGTTAGCGGCCTAAATATCTATCATGAACAGCAACCTAAAGTTAGAGGCTAAGTTAGCTGCTAAGTTAGAGGCCTAAGTTGGTTAGAATGAGCCTTAACCTACAAATTGCCATTTTATTACATTTTGTAGTGTAATAATGGAACATGAAAGCTACCCTTAGGCATAGCTTTAATTAACTTTTTATCTTTTACATTTTATTTATCATTACCAAAAGAAAGTTCTGCACAAAGGGGTGAAAAAAACACAAACAGTAGTTGCCATGGTAATGACAAAAAACTAAGGGACACGACTTTTAGAAGGGGTGGTGTCTTAGGGTAAATTCATATGCTACAACAACAATTCCGATAATAGTTATCATATTGCTTAACAGATAGAGCCAAAATGCAGTTTGTTAGTGATAGAGGGTACAGTCTTAGACACACATATGTATATAGAAATGTAATGAGGGACAGCCATGGGAATGACATTTGATAGGTATAACCAAAGTATTATACCCTAGTTGAAAGGGTAAATT
The DNA here is from genome assembly GCA_024449915.1 of Sweltsa coloradensis. Taxonomy (NCBI): domain Eukaryota; kingdom Metazoa; phylum Arthropoda; class Insecta; order Plecoptera; family Chloroperlidae; genus Sweltsa; species Sweltsa coloradensis. The sequence continues at coordinate 163,653 of JAMZAV010000958.1, forward strand.
GAAGTGAAAATTATTGAAATTTATTTAAAAACGTGTAGAATTATAACATAAGTTTTAGAAAAAATTGGCAGATTTTAGTTTTAAATTTGATATGGAAAAACTTAAAGGGACATGAATATTCCACTTATAATAGTAAAGACCCAAATCTTGACGTCACGTGCTGTTTGCGCGGGAAATAAAATGCTACAAACTTTGCGCCTCAATAGAATTTAAAATATTTACTTTAAAATTGTTTTTAATTGCAGTAATGGTGTTTTAAGTGATTTTCTATCCATTCCTCACACCCACGTCAATATTTGGACTTAGGGAATATTCCCTATTTGATTATGCTAGCGTCGTTCCCTGTATTGGTTACCCCGTACTCGTGCTTTTTTTACATGTCAGCACTAAAATTAATTTAAAGTAGTACCTAATCTGGCATGGAATTGCCCCGTTGACACATATTGAAAACCTTATGCTCATTCTTTCATTCAACAAGTTATTGACGGCTGTACGTATAGGTACCGTTGAATAAATATTGGTAACACATATTGAACTACCATCAGCCACTGCGATTCAGTACCAGGTAGTTTATAGATGACCAATTAAATCAATAAATTTATATTAATTGAGTAGGTGGTGATATATTAATTTTATAACACTATCATCGTGACTTTATTGTCGTTGTATCTCAGTTTTATGGCAAGGAGAGCTCGAAGCAGTTTGTATACACGATTGTTACAAGTTATTGGTCCCTGGCCTTCAAATGTTACTAAAATATCCCCGCCTACTGGATTCTCTTAACGTTATTAATTTAATTGGCCAAGTGCCCGGTTTCTCAAGATGTATACAACCTTACAACAATAGACAATCTGCATAATATAATATTTTGACACCCACACTATAGGTGATACATTCTTTAAAAAAATACAAATCATTTGACTATTCACTGTTAACATATATTTTATGGTTCTAGATCAATAGTTTTATTTCATACACCAACTGACCATAACATGTTCATTTTTTTTATTTTCATTTTTATTAAAAAACTTTTGTTAGTAATTTGGTACTTTATACAGATCATTTATATCTATTTGGGTAATGACTTTGTCTTGTCCATTGTAGTTTTGTTGTATTGTTTGAGAAAAACTCCTGTAAAGTAGTCGAAATATTTACTTTTTATTTTAATAAAAATATTTTTTATTGGTGAATAGTCCAATGATTTGTATTTTAACGATAATACCTCTCATAAAGTTTTATTTATTGTTCTTGATACATAAGGTACGTGTATAGGATTTTCAAGTGTCATTGTAAAGCGTTTTGTAGCATCTATTTTTTGGCTACCTTCAAAACCTTGTATATGAACTTTTTTCATATTTTTAATTTTTAATTTGAAATTTGGTCATCAAGGTCAAACATACTACTCATAGATACTACATCATAGATACTACTTTGAAATAAACTAAAATAAAATAGGATGGAATACCATAATTTTAAAAAATAGTGCTTTGTAGCATCTATTCACAAAACAACACATTCTATTTTCGATTTGTAGGCTATGTACGTGAACAATGTTTTCCATCATCATCGTCATCGATCATCGTGACCGAATGATATTATACAAACTGTTTTTCTTGTTAGTTTGTCGCTTGTAACTGTTGCTTGAAAGAAGTCTGTATATTCGGTAAAATGGTTCATATTGTGGCCAGATGTGCTGTACACATGGACTGTATGTCCGAGGAGAGGTGGACAAAAATAACATGTCGGGTATGTTGAGAGTAGAAAGTAGAGCCAAGACGAGAGTTGGGAGTAAACATGGGGTGGATAAGTTCTGGCAGAAATCTGGGGGGGGGGGGTTGTATATGAGGTAGAGTGGTTTTACAATATTTGTAATATTGCAATGTTTATTTATTCCTGACAACAGCTACAACAACTCACAAAGTGTCAAGTAACCAAATCTAATTAATTAAACATACTTCATATTTATCACAATTAAAATCAATATAAACACGTTATACGAACAAACAATGAGTGGGAATTGAATTACATAAATGTAAATAATAAAACATTATAAAAACAACATGGAAACATAGAAACTTTTTTTTTTAATAACGAAAAACTAACAAAATAACAAACATGGGAAGTAGTTCGGTAATAAAATACAAAACATGTTGAAAAGATGATAAGAGTGATAGTAATTGTGGTAAGCTAGCGAAAACGGCCGTTTTGTTTTAAATTAGTGAAGCTTCATAGGAATGATAATATATTTGTCGAGCTATTTGTATTTTGAGACACTGACGCTAGCATGCCCAAAAAATTGATTAAAATTAAAAAAATAACCTTAAAATATAACAAATTAATAATAAAATTCACAGAGAACACAGAGAAAGCGAGGAGGCTAACAGGATAGGAGTATCCTATAGAGTAAACTCGAAAACGGATCTGAGAGCTTTACGTCATTGAATTGGGTGTTTGGGGGTTTGTAAGTTCTTGAAGGAAAAGTCAATTCTTAAACCCTATCAACTGAATGAAAGGTTAAGAGATCAAAAGACTCGACTTAGAAAGAAAGAACCGAGTAGAGAACCGTCGAAAGTTTGCTGACGGTTCGTACAAAGAGCGTTGTGCCTAGTGCGTGTAGCCCCAGCCGTACATACATTAATATCCACGCAATTAAAAAATCTATATATTGATAAAACTGCGTTAAAAACACTTGCTCTGTGAGCGAATACATATACAATGTAGTATAACACTTTTATACTGGCTAGCCTTTTACGATGCGTGAATTAACTTGTATTCGTTGTACGGACAATCTTGGACAAGTCTTGTTACCAAACATAATAATATTGGTTTAAGTTTATTCTGCTCGTCACTTGGCTCAAGAATGGCTCATGCAAAGAGTTACGTCTAGGTTAATGAAGTTGTGGGCACACATTATGCAACCTACCTTATAAGTGAACGTTGAAACGAAGTACATGCATCAGCGTAGGTTATTGGCTGTGAAATGAAATTATATCGCATTATTATAATATTGCTTTTGTGGAATAAAAAAATAATATTACTAATAAACATTTCATCATTCATAAACAATTTTAGAATACGTGATTTTCGTACTTTTTTTCTCGACGAGCATTTAACACAGGTTTAGGAGGACTTTACAAGCGTCACTATTACTAACATTGATCTTGCTGACTAGTTTCGAAATAAGAGATTTAGATACGAGTAATAGGGATCTTGTTATCTATCGGAGGGTAAAACAGAATCATTTTTTTTTGTAGAGTGCCATCTATTTATAATTTGTTGCCACAAAGGGTTTATAAGTTTGACCCGGCACCTCCACCATTTCTATAAGTCAAGACGAATTTATATTTTATTATAGGCTACCCGGCACCTCCACCATTTCTATAAGTCAGGACGAATTTATATATTATTATATTCTACCTGGCACCTCCACCATATTACGCTAACGAGCTGAAATTAAAAAAAAATCTTTTTCCTTTCCTTGTTATATCTTATTTCTATAAAGTTGTTTTTAAAATAAATTTTGATGTTTTGATATCAAGTCCAAATCTCGACTTCTTTGTCCAGCCCCAGTCTGCTCCCAAGTCGAGTTCTCTTAATCAGCCCTTGGTCATCCCCTTCACAATTACCCTAATAACCAACCTAGGTATAGTAACATCACACCGTGTAGAACAAATGTGTACCCTGCAGCAGGCATCGCTGTACGAAACAGTTTATTTTGGTCGACACTCGCATCACATTGTTACTAGAAGGAACTGTTACTCTCTGTTGTGTGGAAGTATTAAATAATAAAACACGAGGACGATTAAAGTTGCAAGATCAGACCTGGCCTGGCTGACACGGGAGATAGCGAGAGATTCCAAGGTTAGTATCCCGGTTGGAGTCGGTTATTATATAGGTTCCTTCATATCCCAATTGATTTGATTTCACTTCCTCAACTCAAACCGATGTCAGCTTTATCATAACGAAGTTATAGTTTAACGTTTAAACTTAATAGGAATGCCAGCTGTAGTTTTACCCGGTGCGATGCACACATTCTAGTCTTTACCGGTGGTGACTGGTATCGAACTAACATCCTCCGAATCCAAGTCTTTCTCTATGTCGGCAGATAGGCTTATATGGGATTAAAGTCAGGAGATTTGTACGTGGATTATAGAAACAAGTGGTGTGTATTTCCGCAGTACTAACTTTTTTATTTTATTTATTTGTGGTGGTAGTAGCTGTTAATTTAGTTTTTTTCTTCAATTTTGACAATAGTACATGGTTGTACTGTACAATACAAGATATATCAAGTTTCCCGGGTTTGAATCCCGTCGAGACCGGCAATCCTCACTGAAGTTTTTTTCCCCAAGGTTTTCCTCGATCGTTAATGCGAATGCAGGGATTGAGTCCTCTTAAACAGCCCTCAGATGTTCCTTCACAATGTCTTATCCATAATACGTAGTTCATCTGAAGAGGGGCATACATTGCACCCGATAACAGGTTTCCCGTGGTAAAAATTTTAATTTAATAATAACAAAAATTAAAAGACTATACAACAAACAATGGCAACATTCCAAAGATTCTCACTCGGCTACATGTTATACGAATAATATGTGTGATGTACTCAGGTCTCCTTTATGATAGAACTATGCCATAGCCTATAATACATAATTTCAAATTCATGAATCGAAAAAATAAATCAAAATTTCTAGTATATATGTGGTTGAAAGCCGAGTTGTGCAAGTAAACTCCTTAATTGGTACCGTACCGCTTCTTGACGCACAGTGCCGCGCACGCACCCTACCGTTTCCTCTTGCGGCCGATCATCAATCAATGTACGCAGGAAGTAAACTAAGACCCTTTCCCTTTAATTAAAAAAACCCATTGTGATGTAAGGGGAACGGGGTAGTCGGCGAAAAGGGGTGACTTTTCGGTAGATGGTGCTGGATGCCGGGTAAATACTCCCGGGGGCGGGTAAAAACTGACGGCGGGGAAAACCGAATTACACATCACACTATTACTTTGCGATGAAGGCCAGGGTCTTTTTAACTCGGCGATAATTGTCGATTGATGCGACAACTTTGTAACACAATAACGTTTTGTGTAACTTGTCAAAGACAGTAAAAACTTATTAAATAGAACCACATGGACTAAATTGTTGTGAAAATATTAGTAAAATAAATGTAGTTCATTGTTATTCCAATCTATGTTTTTATTAATTTTTTAGTTGTCCCCCTTTTGTAAATCAGTTTTTTAACTAAATAGATAGACGTTAAATAAATAAATAAAAAAAATTAAAAAAAATAAAAATCACTGGTACGCAGTTTGTCAGACTACCGTGACCGATTATTCTATTTAAAAATTTGTCGCTTCGAACACAATACTTTTGAGAAAGAAAAATAGCCCCCATTTTCCCGATCTTTGTTTTAAAAATGTTATTATCTAAAATTGGTTTTAATGGGCTCCTCATTTTCACCCTTTATCATTTCATATTTTTGTGTACCCTTTTTTATTTTCCCCAAAATTTTCATTTTTCACTTTTTAAGGTTTTTTTTTTAAATTGGCTTTTTTTCCAATATTTCATATGAGGGTATTAAACCCTTTAAATTTAAAAAATCAAAAAAATGAAAAGAAGTAATTTTAAATTAAATATCCCATCTACTTCTATCATAGCTAAAAATTTTTTCAATTTAAAAAAATTTTTTTTTTTTGACAAAGGTATGATGAACAATTTAATTAGGGATGTATGTTTTGGTTTCATGAAAAAAAAAAGATTTTTGTAAAAACGACAAAGTCCTGTGTAGCATTCGGTCCTTAAACCCCTCTTTAAAAAATATATATTTTAAATTTAAAAAACTTAAAACGACTTTGTACAAAAAGTGCTAAATTTTATTTCAGCCCCCGGGGGTTAAACACCTGACATTTCCCTCTCTCTGGGAGCACAACCCCCCTGGCCTCGTCACTCCCATGGGGGAAAGTTAACAACTGCTGGGTTCCCGCCAAAAAAATTATGAAACATTCTTGGGGCGTAAAATTCCTCAAAATGATGAATAGTTGGGAGGAGGACTGGGGCCAACACAGTGACTCGCGTTTTGTGGACTCAGCTCTGACAATGGCCCCCGGGTTTCCCTTTACCTAAATTTCTGAAACCACGTGCTACGGCTTGCCGCATTTACCTTCCTTTTACACATAAAGGGAGTAAACCGATTATCAATGTGTGTGTGGTGTGTGTTGTTTGTTGCTTTTTTTAAAGAGATGACCATTAAGGGACCCGTAATTATATTAAACTATTTTTTTTTGATTTTTTTTTATAAAAAATCATTAAAAGAAAATAGTGTTTCTTATCATCAAAAATTAAAATTTTACCCCTTTTATCGGGTTTTTTTTTAAAATAGTGCACTTTCAATAGGATCTTCAATTTTGAAATTTTTTTCAAGCTTTTTTTTTAAAAATTTGGCTAAAATTAACTAATTTTAAAAAAAGTTTTAAATACCATTTATCGTTCATTGTGATAATACGTTGAAAAAATATGAGCAAAAACACAGTTTCTAAATAACTGACGTGGTAGTTAGTTAAAGTGTAAAATATTATCAGCAAAATCTGCGGGAAACCAGGTCCGAGTTCACGCCCCTTGCATGTCCCATAAGTTCTGGGACTTGTCACCGCGTGCGTGTGTGTGTTAGGGTGTACACTGTAAAGAACCGACGCGAGCTGTGCTGCCGCCTCGATCCACAGGCGAATATCCCCGCGGCGTCCGGGCCCGGGGTAGAATTTAGTTTTTGGGCCCCGCAGCTGTTGATAAAATAGTATTAAAACCCTCAAAAATCGGTCATCGAGTCCAGTCCTGCCCCACTTCCCCTTTAAAAATTTTAAAACTTGGAAAAAAGATAAAATCCGCCCCGTTGATGATGAGCTTTTTTTTAAGTTATTAGTTTGCGTGGACCACTTTCCCTTTTCAAATGCTTTTGAATGCTTGTAGGTGATTGGTTTTTCAAGTTTTTATTTTTACTTGTAAAATTGTTATTTATAAACCCAAAAAAAACCATATTAAAACCTTTTTTCTAGGATTCTGGCTAACTTTTCAACTTTTTCTTTCAGAAAGCAATACATCACCATTACCCTTTAAAGTCCATTAAATATAAGTTGTACCCCACCCGTTTGGTCAGAATCGGCCCCAAAAGTCACGAAAATTTGCACTTAAAAACGAAAAAAAAAACGTAAAAAGTACGATTTCACGAGAAATTTTCTTGATTGTACCCAAAAACGTGTCAGGTCAATGTTTAGATATTTTGAAGGTTCCCCCCAAAATTTTTAAAGATCGCATATGAGTTTGCCCGGAGAGCGCAACAAAAAGCAAAAAAAAACAAAAAAAAAAAAAAAACATTGGGGCTAAATTTTTTTTGGGGTCAGTGAAAAATTAAAATCTTCGTTTGCTCATCCAACAATTCAAGTTGTCTTCAGCTGTCTGTCTTACGGGGAAAAGGAGTAGTTCGTCTTCTCGATACTAGAACCCCCGACTCTGATCCCCCTGTGGTGGGTTTTGTCCAGCATGGGCCCTTTCCGTTCCCACAAATCTTAGATTAGATTTACACAAAAATAAATAAGCCATTTCCACAAATTGTAAGCAGGGGTTTCTAAAAAAAACAATTAAAAAAATGGAAAAAAGCTAACGTTAGATTTTTAAATTTATATGGTGGAACAAACCCAAAAACTCAAAAAGTACAACGGGCCCTGTGTATATTCACGCGATATTCGACCTTCGGTGAATGTATGGAAAGGAAAAAAAAAGCTAAAGTCTCGAGTCGCTTTCCTTTCGTTCTTGGCGGGGTCGTTCCTTTTGTGCCTCACTTTGCCAGATTGCTGCTTCCTTCCAGGAGCTACGACTAGCCCAGCATAAAAACCCAAAATAAACTATTTCCCCCCCAAATGAGTTTTCGAAAACCCTTTCAAACGTATAGTTTTTTGCACGTGGTGGCTTTTACACAGTGACCAAGACTAGTAATTCAAAACTATTACTGGGCAAAGACCGTTAGAATTGACTTTATTACCATAAATCTAGTTTTCATAATAAAATCACTCACACTGGTTTTAAATGACTTTAAAAATTATTGCGATATTTCGGAGGCCTCGTCCTCCTTTTTTAAGCATGGTCGCCCGACTAGAGTAACCCAGTTTAAGTTCAGTGTGAGTAATTTTACTATTATACGTTACTGGGTTAATGAGTTTGTTTGTTTAATTGTAGTACGGTAATTATTTGAACATGAATTATTAATACATTCACATTCCAATACATTTCCCTTTTACTTCACATAAGTAACAGTGCGCCCTGTTGTGTATCAGGAACGTCTTCCTGTCACTGTGTATAATCCTAGTTTTATCTCCTAATTTTTTTAAAATTTTTATCGTGGGAAACCTGTTTATAGGGTGCAATTAGCCCCTCTTCAGGTGAACTAGGTATGTGGGGATAGGACAATTGTGACGGGATGTCCGAGAGCTGTTTAAGAGGACTCAAATCCCTTGCATTCGCCTGAACGACTGAGGAAAACCTCGGAAAAAACCTTCAGTCAGGATTGTCGGTCTCGACGGGATTCGAACCGGGACCTCTCGAATCAGAGTCGAGCGCTTAGCGCCCGAGCCAACACTGTCGGTCTATCTCCTAAGCACCCTAGCTCGTAAGTACCCCATTAACATGACTTCCTGGTCGACGTAGGTAAATAGTCGCCTCGCATGTGTGATCAGACCTGACTTTGTGTGTGGGTTTACCCAACTTTTACCAGCCCGCCGTTTAGCTATCACAATAAACCCCTAATTTAAAACTACTATGGGCCTATAGCTATATATAAACCGTGGTAGTGCAAAATCAAAACTGGTTGATACGCTTAAAAAATTAAATATTATTTTTATTTCTTCTGTAAAAAAGTCGAAATATCATTTTTCAAATAAAGATATTAAACAGTGAAAAGTCCAATGATTTGTATTTGTAACGTTACTACCTGTTATATAGGCCTAGTTTCATTTTTTATATTCAATATTAGTTATGTAGACTCTGTGATCAGTCACACGACCACACAATTCCATATCTCCTCACCCATTCATATTAGACTTAGAAATTCATATATTCCTTTATCAATATTCTCAATCAATTTTCCTGATTGCGAAATAACTTTGCAAAATCAAATTTTAATCACAACCGTACTCGTTTTACGTTTCTGGCTATGAATTATTCAAGAAGCAAATTCAAATTTCAATCTCGTAGGCATATTTGATTTCCTTCGCTTTCGATGAACGCGCCAACCGCACCATGATTTCATGAGAAATCTAATTCTGTCCACGTTACCGCGCCACCTCTGAGATTGGGTGTGTAGTCTCTCATCCTGCACCAAGGCCACCTCTCGAGGGCTTGCGGCCCGGGAAACAAACCACCCCTAACTGACCCCCGCGCGGATTCGTCGAGGGAAAACCCTTTACTGCGAGGCAGGGCCGGTACTAAACATTTGTTAATAATTCATGTTTGCTCTAGGGTTTGGCTATACGCGCTGTGTAGCCAGAGCTGCACTTCCGTGTAAGCGGGGGTTTTGACTTATTGATTCATGTTAGCTCTTTCATCAATTCAATGGACTATCAGAGAGTAAATAGGAACATCAAATATTTATAAAAACATTGTGTCCACAGTTTACTTTCCGCTCACCTTTGTACTTAATTAGTGTCCGGTAACATCTATTATGCAGAATACAGCAATTAATGCATTTTTATAAGGAATATATCACTGTAATGTAGTCACTATATTTAAAATCACCCAATCTAATTTTTATTTATGTCTAAAACAACTTTATGATGAATATACTGAAATATGTTGGTATTCTGTTTTATTTTGGTGTTAGTTGTTCGTCCATACTATTTATTGTTTGCATGTATTTACAAAATTGTTTCAGACTAGCAATATTTATAAATTGTTGAATGAGCACAGTAAGCGAAGCGAAGACATCTAATTGAAAATTAAAAATTTAGAAGATTCCCTAAATAATGATATCAAAATCGGAGTATCAGATTGTTCAACGAATCCCAAAAGTGAAAGTGGGCGAGTTTTCTCTGGCTAACGAAATTGGTATCTTCGCTTTGCACTTCAGCCTATCTATACTTTAATAGCAATTTGTGAACAGCATGCATTTTTGGTTGGATATCTTAGGAAAATATGAAAACGCTCATCCTCCAAACGCAATTAATATAATAATCGTTCTTATTGATGTGTTCTGTTAGCCATGGATTACTCTTGCGTGTACGTCTGACACGTGTTCATTCACTTGTGTCTACTACTGGAGGAAGGCGCTAACATGGGTGTCGAAATGTCGTAGAAATGAAACCATTAGTTTTTAGTATTGTTTATGTGACATGTCTACAATCTATGGTTCAACCTATTAAACTTTCGCCGTATTTTTATTTTCTATTTTTATGTATCCTGTTCTGTGCCGTATTGAAATTGATTTTCGAAAACAGTAATAAATAAAGAACTATGCCTCTTAAAATTTTCACACTAAAGTAAAATTTAACGCCCAACCTTGATTGCAAAATCGAATTGGGAAGCATTTTTTTAACGTACCATTCTCCTCCAATTTGTTTAGAATGCAAAACTCACGTACGTTTGTGTTTATGCCTGCTTTTTGCATAACTTGCACTCGGCCTGTTCTCTTTTTACCCAACATGACGAGCCCCACCCTTTCCCCCTCACCCCCCTCATACGCCAGTACTTTCCGGGGTGGGTTTTATTGAAAAAAAACTTTTTTTCCCTTTATTTACTAGTCGGATGGGTATTCATACCCCATTGTTGTAAATAGAAATGTTAGATAATCGATAGTGAAGAATCCCCATGTTTGTACACCCTTTGTCCGGTGTATCGTTGCGTCTGCTACGATTATTGGGGGTTTTTACAAACTTCACCGACAATCTCAGTCGGAAAGTTTTCTTTTATCTACAAATCAACTTTTTTGAAACTTTTTTAAATCTTGTTTTTACCCAGGATAATTAAAAAACCCAAAACCATAATGAAGAAACGCTTGGGGTGTGGTTTTCGTAAAATTTCTTCGCCCAATGCCCGGGTGAACTTTGCGCAGGGGGGGAGGATTTGGTTTCGGAGCTCGAACTCTGGGGGTAGTTGGCATCGTTTGACCTTTCCTCTCGAGCCCCCCCCCCCCCCCCCCCCCCACCCCCTTGTTCCCGCCCCGTGAAAACTGACACAGTACACAAGTCACAGTGGGACCAACAACGACAACCGTACCGACAAGGGGATGGCACACTATCTTTTCGTACCGGTCACGTGTTTTTATCACCGTGGTGATAAACAGAATTTTTTCACTTTTGCAGGAGTATTTTGGAAACGTACCCCACTTTAGAGGGAACAAAAAACACACTTCCACAACCGTACAGCCCCCCCCCCCCCGCCCCCCCCCCGCACCAGCAGTAAACAATCATCAAAACTTTAACTCGTCCCAAAAGGGCGTAAAAGTATTTTATTGGGACAATATGCAAAAATTATTCATAAGGGTTATTTTTTTCAAATTGCGAGTTAATTTTTTAAGAACTTTTAAATTCCTCATGGTATGGTGGTGTCAATATTATTTTGTTAAAAAAGTTTTTAAAATTTTGATGGACGTCTTGAATCCACACAATTTTTCTCAGTCTTTATGAATTATTTATAATTTCCAAAGCTAAACCTGCTTTGTGATCCCGTACAGGGGTTTTAAGATTTGTTGTTTGTGTGGTTGAACTTATGTTCGCTATAGTTATCCCAAGAAACCCTGCATAGAGGTTGTCAACTCTTCATTCTTAATTTTACCTACATTAAAATTACCTGTGCTCGGGGCCATACTGTCCTCTTCGCCAATGGCCTCGGCCTTTAAGCTTTTGCCAAGATATGAAAAAAAGATCTTTTTATTATTATTATCTTTTTATTATTATTATTTTTTTATTATTATTATAGTTTATTATTATTTTTTATATTATAATTGAAGAGAAATTATAACATTGACGGGATGTTTCGTCGATCGTGGTGGTGAATTTTATTATTTTTATTATTATTATTATTATTATTATTATTTTTACTTTTTTAATGCTTAGAGGTCATTGGCATACGAGGTACAGTTCTAAATTGGTTTCCGCAGTTACCTAGAAAATAGAACGTTTATGGTAAAAATAGGGAACACTTATAGTAAAACAAAAAATGTCACTACTGGTGTACCACAAGGATCCATATTAGGACCGCAATTTTATATTATATACGTGAACGTCATTAATAAATATCTAGTTAAGTGTTTACTAATGATGTATGCTGACGACCTTGTACTACTAGCAATCCATAGGAACTTAAGCGTCGCAACACCAAATATGAACACTGATTTTAGGAATCTACAGTGCTGGACTCATGATCGGGAACTAGCAATCAACGTTGAAAAAAACCAAAATTGTTCACATATGCATGCCTTTAAATTCAAATAGAATGATGACGTTCAATTAATATTTCATGAGGCAAAGTGTATAGATAATTTGAACTACTGTACCGACACCGCCTGTGAATGCGTAACAACAAATTGAATCTGTGGCATACCATATGTATTTGGGTGTTTTCATTGATCGTGAGTTTTCGTGGAAGCCACACGTGGACTACGTTTGTTCGAAACTCCGCTCGTGTGCGTATCAATTGTATAAACTAAAACCATATTGTCTGATGATATGCTAAGATTAGTTTATATTGCATTAGCTGAATCTATTATGTCATATGCGTTGCTCTCATGGGGAAGCGCGTCTTTTCATATAATAAACACGATGATTCAAATTCAAAATACACTATTAAAAAATAGTTTGCCCAAAAAGTATTACCAATAGCATCAAGAAAAGATGACGTTTTTGTGAATTGCTTTATACTGCCGTTAAAAGCCATGTTTAATTATCGGTTGGTTTTAAGTATTATTTTAAAATGAACATAAAAACCATATTTACATAATAAGGGAACGAACTTGTTAGTAAGGAAAATTCGTTGTTCCAATGCCCGAAAACAAACATGGTGAGCGTTGTTTACATTATCTTATACCTAAAGTTTTTAATTCATTGCCGGCTGAAATTTTATCCTTGGACAAAATTTCATTAATAAAGAATAGAGTAAAATCGCACTACCTGAACAACCTTCCTTCATGCTCGATTTAAGTCATTTTCAGTCCTATTTTCTAGATGTTTATGTTGTTGAAAACGAATCTGTGTGGTAGGTAAAGATATTATTAATTTATAATTAGTGATTCTTGTATATTCTATTTTTGTATGTTTTTTGTAAAGGGTTGTAGTATTTATGTTTTGTAATTGATTACCTATGTAAGCACCGTATATTCATTTAATAGTTTGAATGTTTTTTATTTTTATTTCATTGTATTAAGCCTGACGCTACGAATGAGATGTAATAGCATTAATAATTATGTAACCCACTGATGAGCCATTTGGCTTAGTGGGAGGAAATGTATGTGAATATTGTTCCAATTTAGTTTTTTGCTTCAATAAATAAATAAATAAAAAAATAAATAAAAAAAAAATTATTATTATTATTATTATTATTATTTTTTTTTTATTATTATTATTATTATTATTATTATTATTATTATTATTATTATTAGTTCACAAGTTATGCTTTCGCGACCCGATATAATTGAAGAGAAATTATAACATTGACGGGATGTATATTATTATTATTATTATTATTATTATTATTATTATTATTTTTATTTTTTTTTTACGGTAGGTCAATAAATATACATCATTAAGTTTAATTGAATGAACTGTATTAACTAAATAAATCTTATTTTCATTACATAGCCTACTTAACATATTACTCTAGTTTTTTAATGACCTTAGGAAGTTGTAAACTTCCACGTTCCAATGTCTTTGTTCGTCAAGTACGTTATGGTAATTATTGGTACAGCGCTCAGCACAGCTGCGCCCTGTCATAATAGCCGAAGAATGTACCGTGCAATATGTTGGAACGTGGTACTATAAGCACGTTGTAGCCTAAACCTCCACCCTCTTACTTGGAGGGCGTCTTGATCAACTCAACATTTGCCTTATAAGGAGAGTGCGCGCTAATTGATGAACATGTTCGATATCGATATTTTATTATGTGCATATTTTTGTTTGGAGTATCCAATGCCCATGTGGCTAAAATCTAAATAAATTAATAACGATGTTTACATTCTCTCACTCACGTTGAATGACCCGGCACCTCCACCATTTGTAAAATTAGTTACGAATTATTTATGAGCTACCCGGCACCTCCACCATAACAATAATAATTAATCACGCGAACTGAAATTTGTACATAAACATTCCCAAAACTTCATTTCCTTGTTCGAGTTTTAGGTATATTTGCCCAGTCCTATAGAATTAACATGCTGTATAGACCGTGCGTCATGTGCTCGTAGGTGTATTTATGTCATTCATACGTATACCATTCTTATGCGTTTATTTGTTGCTTTTGGCAAGTAGTGTATGAGCTTGATTGATGATGTGTAATAAATTTCGTCAGTAATAAACTGTTAAACATTGTGAATGGTTGTCGATTGCAAATCATTTTTAATGATTGTTAGCCAATGACGTTGGTTCCGTGCATGGGGGACCTTGCATACGTTGATTTTATTTCTAGTGTTACCTATGCTATTTTACTCTATGAACTAGAGATGGTGCGGATAAGTGGCTTTTCTGATCATTATAGCAACAGTCGATTTATATTTTATCATTGACATTTACACGGTACATATTAAATAGGATAATAATATTAATATACTACAACCACTTTACATAACTGAACAAAAACACACGTACAAACAAGAGATACAAATGATGCATTGTAAATTCATAAACATAATATCTTTGACTATGTCAACGAGACTCTAGGCAAAGGTGTGGGGAGTGACTTCATTCAGGGAATAAACAGATTCCTCATCATTGTAGCAACTTTAAACAACGCAAATGGTCAAAAATTGTTCGGAGGGAGATTGTCTTCGAATTTGAGTGATTGTGTGACATGAGATCGTATAATAGAATGGTCACGTGAACGACTCAATCATTTGTTTGTACAACATAACATTTGTCAGTGCTTAAGTAGTGTATATCCTCGAGTTTGATTGACAACCCAAGGATGCGTTGCATCGGGAGACATTTCACCACATCCTGCTCATATCATTGCGACACTCTTCGGCTGTTTGGGTACTAAACCTACCTTTAGAGCATGAACACATCAACATCTTGACTCAAAAGTTCAGGGACAGAACGCGTTACTGTTTAGGGTTCTCATTTCCCTCCCAACATCAGGAATTTGTTACTTTAACAGACTATTTTTTGGGACAACGCTGTGTTCGTCGAAATGTCGTCGATTTCAGGATTGAAAATTTAAACATATTTAAATTACTTTAACTCAATTGCCTGACGATACTTTTTCGTTTTTAAATTTACAGACTCGTGAGTCGTGAACGAAACACAAATGGGACTTCATGTGGTTTCACGTGTTTCGATAGCCCTATACCCATTTCACTAGATAGTTTAAGATTTCAATTTGTATTATTTATTTTGATTTATTTTAAAGAAACAAATCATTGTTTTATATTTAAAGGCCCTAGAAACCTGCCCAGGGTGCAATGCATGCCCCTCTTCAGGTGTCTTACTAGGTATATTGGAGTTAAGACAATTGTGAGGGATGTCCGAGGGCTGTTTAAGAGGATCCACTAACGACCGAGGAAAACCTCGGAAATCACTTTCAGTCAGGATTGTCGGTCTCGAGACGGGGTTTGAACGTAGGCCAACACTGTCAGTTAAGTTAGAACTACTAGGTATGTGATTGTTCCTTCGAACGTCATTGCATTCCCGGAATAGAGTCCTTGTCTTGAGTCTTGACCAATCGATTGTTCGTGGCTGGTGCCGTCACGTCTGGTCCTGGGTCCGATCCACCAAACCAGTCATCAAGTCGGTCGGTCAGTCGTGGCAACGTTGCCAACACTCGGACATCACAACAACCCGGCTCCGACATTCTTGGCAACACCGGGGCTGTTTTCCCAACTGGTCTTGTGACTCTTAATTGATTAAAACACACGTCGCGATCTAAATATAATGTTTTGATCTGTGTGATGTCATTAGCTAGGGGAACTATTCGTTGACGTGTGGACATAAATATTAATAAAACTATCAGGGTAGACTGCCAAGGTTGGTTGGCTTCAACACGGTACAAGTTGTACTTGGAATTGCGTTGCAGCTTGCAACCTCGGTGCACTTCCGGAATGGCAAGTTGCTATAGATGAGAGCATCGTACTGCGAGCTTCCTTGCATGTTGGTTTCCTCCATCTAGTAGGCTAGATCCCCAGTCTCCAATACGTCCGCACAGACGCGAGCGTAGCAAATTGAAGCGCCAATCTGCCATATTCAAGATGGCAATTTGGCGTTTTAATTTTTGCTTTTTTAATGCAATTAAGTATTTTACTGGATTGTTTGATATGGTTTTAGCTTGTGCAGCATGGGAGTGCACAAACAGAAACAATAAGAAGTTATTGCATAAGGGAATTCAGTAATCATTTTGCTCACCTGTCAACCTGACAACCAGCCATCTTCAAAAATTTGGGCTACAAATCGCTCCCATCTAATTTAACATGCAAACTGCCATATTCAAGATGGCTTCAAATTGTCACGGAAGTGGATTAATGACTGGGGATCTAGCCTACTATAGATGTTTGGGTAGACTCTTAATCCAATTTATTTATTTATTTATTTATTTATTGGTTTCCTGGAGTTGGTGGCTACCCAGCAAACACGAATTGATGGGCCCTAAATGGCCCGCAAGCGGCTGGCCAGAACTGAACTGGCCAGCCGCTTGCGGGCCGGCATCTTTGGCCAGTAACGGCTCGCTCTGATTTTGTCCCACCGGCCATCAGCCGGCCGTCACTTGTGGCTCACTTCCGGCCCTTAACCGGCAAATGGCCAAAGATGCCGGCCCGCAAGCGGCTGGCCAGAACTGAGCTGGCCAGCCGCTTGCGGGCCACTTATGGCCCATCAATTCGTGTTTGCTGGGAAATCATTGGGACCAGCGCGATCTGGTATCTAAATATGTAAACAAAAAATTAAAATAATAAGTATAATTGTTATTATATCGGTGTCACATAGGTATTTCGTCTTAATTTCTGACACCACTCGAATATCTGTAGGTTGATACACAACATATATAAATTGCAAGTAATTATAAAGTTTCAAGTTTGGTGTCTCGAACTCGGTCCAGCAGGGCGACTCTCTATCTGCAAACCTAGCCTCTAACCGTTGCACCACGGAAGAAGCTTGATGTGTTGAGGGAATAATCACCTATACATACAAAAGCAAATTGACTTTCACTGGATGGGTGATTGCTATAATATGTTTAGCCGGAAGACGGTTTTCTAGTGATGAGCCAACACATTAACACTGCTGGCCAACCGGCAGCCGGCAAAGTGATGGCTAGCCATCTTCACGCCTGTGGCGGCAAAACAACAGCAACACGGCAGCGGCCAACCATCACTGGGCAGGTTACTAGTATGTTGTGGCCAGCCATGCGTAGGGTTACAAGTGATGGTCCATGACTTATCCGCTGCTGGCCAACCGGCAGCCGGCAAAGTGACGGCCAGCCATCTTCACGCCTGCGGCGGCAAAACAACAGCAACACGGCAGCGGCCAACCTTCACTGGGCAGGTTACTAGAATGTTGTGGCCAGCCGTGCGTAGGGTTACGAGTGATGGTCGAACACTTTTCCTCTGCTGACCAACCGACAGTCGGGAAAGTGGTGGCCAGCCATCTACACGCCTGTGGCGGCAAAACGACATAAACACGACAGCGGCCAACCAACACCGGGCTGGGGTTATTTTTGTTCTGGCCAGCCTTCAGACGGTATGCCAGTGACAGCCTGACACCTTCTCACTGCTGGCCAGCCAGTGGCCACAGTGGCCAGAAGTGCCAGCACGCAGCCATCACTCTACCGTAACTTATGTGTTTGCTGGGTAAGTTGCGTTATAGTATAGATAAACTGGAAGAACACCGACATTTCATAGAGGTCTTGATGGGATTACGTAGTTTCCATGTCAGTGTGTTATTTAATTTACACAGTTAAGCCATGTTCTAGCTGTGTGGGGTTGTTGATCATATACTTATTAAATTTGGTTTTGCATGTCATATTATTTTTTTGTACAACTTAATATGTTTGTATGTAAAAAAAAGTGTAGAAACACAAAATAAAGATCTTGTTTCTCGATTTAATTAGTCGGGAAACACTCCCATAGGTGGAATTGTTAATATTTAATAAAATTCAGAAGCTAAAAATCGGGTTCGAACCTCGATCGGGATGGATTTTTTAACTTCTGAATTGTATTAAATATTAAAGATCTTGTACTTTAAAAAAATCCTGTTACATTCCTTTTTTAAATCACTCTTGAAATCAAACTTTGTGTAGAATTGTTGGTTACGATAAGCAACAAGTTACCAACTAAAACCTGAAACAATTGGATTCTGTTGTAATTTGTTTGTCCACCAGTACTTGCATTATGTCACGATATGTTACGTGACAATAATAATAAACTTTTATGGTGGCCATTATTGCCGCTCGTGAAAGCATGTGGGATATCGTAGATAAAGCAATGAGTGCTTTGTTGTTTTGGAATTCATTTGATTTATGGATCATTACATTAAGTTATACGAGAATTACAATTAAAAAATGGCTAATCTTTTTTACTAACATCGCTCCCAGCACGGGTAACTAATTGTATTATCGTATTTGGTATAGTAACTGTATATAGTAACATGTTATTCTTCTTTATGTCCCACAAACCAAGTAAATCTCGAACACTGTTCGTGTAATCTGAGAAGCACATTTCCCAACTCTCACAACTCGCCTGAGACCTATAGTAAAACCAGCATACATCTAAGAGTAATTCGTCTCTGTATGTTGACAACGTCGCTGCTTCCGGCACGCTAGGAGTCTCAGAGGGCCTACCTTGTGATAAAGAGTTTAGATAGGAGTGTCACTAGAGTTTGGATATTTGGGGGGGGGGCTTTTGTGCCAGTGGCGTATCCAGGAACCAATTGTTTCATAACCATCCGATTAATTCATAGATGTACTGGAGGCCTAGATTTTTTCCTTCAAGGTCATTTTCGTGAAAATCTGTGCGTTTAAAAGCATCACAATGACCAATTTTTTCTTAAATCCTCTTTTTAATATCTCCTTAAAAGTCATTTTGGTTAAACCTGTACCTTTTAAAGGATGACCAACTGTGGAAAAAATAAAAACGACGAAATTAATGGGGAAGCGGACGCCCTCCCCCCCAAAAAAACCCTAGTGACGCCACTGGTTTAGAGCAGCTCTGCTACAACTGCTACAGTATACAGTAGCTACACAGCTAGAGAAGCTAACAACCTCTCCCAATGAGGACGTGTTTAATTACGTTCCCAGGCGAAGCGCATTCCCGTGTTGACTGTGTCTCTCCTGAATCCAAATGTGAATTATTAAATTATAATTAGGTGCGAGAGAAGACGTGCGTCGCTAGCATAGAGAGTCGAGGAGTCTTCAAGTGAAATATGTTTGTAATCAAAAGTTCGTTAGTTATCCTATGTCAAAACTTTGTCGTCTTCTGTCTTTAACAAGATGTTGTGACGTCTTACGTCTCCTCCGGCGATGTGAGCCAATCATTCGCGAAAAAAGTCTATCGAAGCGCTGCGGCGGCGGCGCGTGTACTACGCATTGCGGTATTGGTTGTAATTGGCGGCGATCATCCCATAAGTAAACAAGGCTCGTTGACTTCGTTATTATGTCTCTATAGCAAATACAAATGTTTGTAATAGCTACTGCTCCGTTCCTAAATGCAACAGTAAGGGGAAAGTTGTGTGTTTCCATCTTTTTCCTAAAGACCTGACGCTTAGAAAGAGATGGGCACACGTATTGAAAATCGGGAAAACTACTAGGGCTAGGCCTAGCCTATGCATAGGGGGTAGGGCCTAGGCCTATTACAAAGTATGTAATGTGTGAGGCTCATACTTTACAAACCAAGAAAATATTTTAAAATAATAGGTTAATGAAGAAATATAAATCCATTGCTTATGCCTAGGCCCTTGCAGAGATGCCTTTAGGGTAGGCCTAGCCGCGAGCTGTCAAAATGGGCGTAGGGCTGGCCTAGGCCTAGACTATAGTCGCCCTAGGCCCTAGATATAAAAAAAAACACAGTCGTAAGCCTAGGCCCTAGGCCAAGAATGTACACTTAAAACTCTTTTCTTCACCAGGAACGGCCGTTTCTTTAACGTAGCACATTTCCTTCTTTGGTCTTTTGGAACATACAAAGTTCCTGCAGTCAGTTTTAGCTTGCCCGCCACTTCTTCTCAAGATCGGTGCAGCTGATCTTCAAGTGAGGTGATGTAAATCGTAACTAATCAGGTTCTCTATGTACCTCGTAACAATCATTGAATTGTATTACTGAATAGAATAGACAATAAATAGGTAAAGGAAGGAACTAAGGGCTAGGTAGCCCTAGTCTAGGCAATGTCAAGGTGACAGCACGTAATGGCCAGAAGCAGCTGCCTTGTGCACCTGTTTAGTCAAATCATCACGTACTGTTATACTTAGGCCCATCTTAGGCCTACTTCCAATTTGTGAGGCGGCGTAAATTTTTAGGTTTGTAAACAAAATGTAAAAGTCTCAAAGCAGTCTGTTTCTGCCTTTAATCCCACAGCATAGGACCGTAGGCCTAGGCCCTAGTAGGCTAGGCTATGTGATTTGCTTCCTAAACACCTTCCCCCTCCTTAATTATAGGCCTACGGCCGTAGGCCATCACCTATAAACCTTATAACTTCGTCCCACCTAACCTTAAGGGTTTCTGACATTACAGATTATTATTTGTATTGGACAAATTGCACCCGAAAATACATGAGTGGAGATGGAGTGCGATCACTTTATACCGCAATGATCCGCCATGTTGTTTTTGTAGTGCTGCCATCTACTATGACTTTTTTTGGCCAATAGAGACCAGCATACGCATGATTGATTGGTGTTTGGCTTGATGTTTCGTATTATATGCGGTGGTGCCACTATCGAGTCGAATTTAAAGTGATAATTTAAAAAACTAAACTAAAATGACGTAATATTTCGGATACTTTTAACACCCTTTCAATGACAACAATAAAGACATAAACTCCGTCTCCTAATCAAGGTCGATACATCAAAACAATAACTGCCATCTTAGTCTCGTAAAAATATCTTTAATATACATTTTATAACACAAATAAAAAGTTCAAACAATAGTTTATGGCTTGTCTGAAAGATGAACCACTTTTGTGTTTGAGACCTTTTGAGACATCGTTAGTCGTAATCTCAAAAAATGAAGTAAAATAATTTTTAATGTCAAACTTTATTAAAAGTTTCATAAATGTGGTTTTATTTTGACCACCGCTTCACCTCGAAGATCGCAATCCACCTCCCTACCCTAATGGTCGTGAATCTTTTATCGTTCCTCCCCCCGACATCTTCCCTCCATCAGTGAAGTGAATCGTGAAACCACTCGGCAATCTTCGTACAGCCTCGTGTGGATGTCGAAACGAAACGTCTGCTGAGCGAAGCAATTTACACGTATGAATGCAATAATTTATAATCCCCCGGTGTGGTGGAGTGTGGTGGTTGTTTGCCGCGGCACGTGCCGGCTATAACCGGTTACGCGCCACTCCGCTCCGCTGCCACCAAACTAGGACTTGGGCGTTTTACGGCGAATCACCGTTTAACTAACGACGCTTTCAAGTCGTGATAACGTGGGCAATTATATGATATGCATATAGCATAATGACTGGACTGTTTGGTAATAAATGTACATATTAAACATTGTATAAAGGGTGATTGTATATTGTTGTTTCGTTCAAATGTATACCTGTTTAATTCATATATTTTTTAATAATTCAGCATAGTTCTAGAAATAATGTATCAATGTTTAATGTATTAATGTAGCTTGTTTATGAAAAAATGAGTGGATATCCCATGTATTGAGTTATGGAAGAATTATAAAAGTTCCTCTTCGGTGTAGCCTGAACATGAAGTACATTGGGGCTTTCAATGCAATTGATTAAATAATTGATAATTGTTATTCCTACTTTGAGAACTAGCAAAGTCAACAGAAAGCTTTTGAGTAATGTTTAGCTATATCTGGAGTTGCTCATACGGTTGGGGCGCAGGTTCGAAGCTTGTAGGGAACGATTAGCTTGATGAATGTCACATCAGGTCGATCAGGCACTGTTGTTTGTATTGTTAATTGTTAATCATCCTCATATAACATCATTATTAAACGTGTCAATAGTGTCATAACTTAAATAAAGAGAAATACACCACCCCTTAGAGGAACCTCCTATAAAGGCACACAAGCGCATACATTTTGTTATGGTGATTATTTAAAACTGTGGGTTAGAATCTCCAGTCAGATATTCTAGTTTGGAGGGCAAGAGTTATACAGAGTTTGAGTAATGGGTGTTGTTTTAGTTTAATGATTCTGTGTTATGTTCAAACCAGATTTAACGCAGTTTAGTTGTCGCTTAGATGTTTATAGTTAGTTAGGGATTAATTCTACACCTTCCTTTAGAATCGGGATACGAAAGTTATCTACAGACTTCAGTGTTACTTCATGGCGGTAGTTAGTGTACTTGTATCAAACTTGTAATCTGGAAGAATGTTGTCTCCTTGAGTTCTTCTTCTTGTCTTACGCTGTTGATCGATCTAGTCTCCAAGTAACTCGCCTGATCACGTGTTGACTTGACAGCCCCTGGCTGACGTACTAGGCGACAAGGAAGGGTCTTGTGGGGAATCTTTAATGAGGGCTGTCATGCAAGTAGCGCATGTGATTGCATGCTCGGCCTACTCGGAAGTGGGCAATCTATATCTCAGAGAGGGCAATCTATCACAGAGTGGTCAATCTATCTCAGAGAGGAGACAGAATTACTCTATTATACGTCGCAAGGATAAAATAATATCTAATTCGAAATTACAATTTCTTGGAGGTATTCTCTAGCATCGAGTCACCGAAGCGGCAGAGAAAACCTTTGCATATAAAGCGCGTTTCTCAAGTTGGGGATGAAATCACATTTTTGTACAAAGAACCAAAAGTTATGGTTCTTGTGCTTCGAGTTACAATATAATTGTAACTATTAAACATTGTAATTGTACGCGTATGGCTTGTCGGTCTTGTAGGTTCACTGTCCAATATCTATGTAGAAGGTCCCAGGCTCAAATCCCGGTTTGAGCATAATTTTATTTAACTTATGAAAATGACTTGGAATGGGCATCTGTAATATTAATGAAAATGTTATGATGTGTTGTGTAAACGACTAATCGGTGAGTTTCGAGCCATAATAATAAAATTGAAATTTATTAAATAATTTTAAAGTATCAAGCACACTTCCAAGAATAACATGTGAAGAAGGGGTAGATTTCATTTATATGTTAAGTTATTTAATGGAGAGACTTAAATTTGAAAACAAATGGGATTTCGGTTTCGGATTGAGTTTATGTATCTCGTCGTGAGTTCAAAATGCATTTCCTTCATGAAACTCTGAAGCGAGTCTGGCGCTACTTCAACAAGGTAGCGGGTCGGTGAAACAAGCGTGCAGCACGCTACCTACTGTGAAGCTACAGAGTTAGTTACAAACAGCGCGTCATGAACGTGCTCACAGGGGACGTGGATCAATGGCAACATCATCACCCTGTTATATTATGATCCGACATCTGAGCCACGTGCTACATAACTATAGCTCACCCCGTCTATAAGAACGCGCGTCCACACTTGGGATGGTTAATAACGTTAGTACTTCGTTGAGTCTAAAAGATGCATTTCCTTCATGAAACTCTGAAGCGAGTCTGGCGTTACTTCAACAAGGTAGCGGGTCGGTGAAACAAGCGTGCAGCAGGCTACCTACTGTGAAGCTACAGAGTTAGCTACAAACAGCGCGTCATGAACGTGCTCACAGGGGACGTGGATCAATGGCAACATCATCACCCTGTTATATTATGATCCGACATCTGAGCCACGTGCTACATAACTATAGCTCACCCCGTCTATAAGAACGCGCGTCCACACTTGGGATGGTTAATAACGTTAGTACTTCGTTGAGTCTAAAAGATGCATTTCCTTCATGAAACTCTGAAGCGAGTCTGGCGTTACTTCAACAAGGTAGCGGGTCGGTGAAACAAGCGTGCAGCAGGCTACCTACTGTGAAGCTACAGAGTTAGCTACAAACAGCGCGTCATGAACGTGCTCACAGGGGACGTGGATCAATGGCATCATCATCACCCTGTTATATTATGATCCGACATCTGAGCCACGTGCTACATAACTATAGCTCACCCCGTCTATAAGAACGCGCGTCCACACTTGGGATGGTTAATAACGTTAGTACTTCGTTGAGTCTAAAAGATGCATTTCCTTCATGAAACTCTGAAGCGAGTCTGGCGTTACTTCAACAAGGTAGCGGGTCGGTGAAACAAGCGTGCAGCAGGCTACCTACTGTGAAGCTACAGAGTTAGTTACAAACAGCGCGTCATGAACGTGCTCACAGGGGACGTGGATCAATGGCAACATCATCACCCTGTTATATTATGATCCGACATCTGAGCCACGTGCTACATAACTATAGCTCAACCCGTCTATAAGAACGCGCGTCCACACTTGGGATGATTAATAACGTTAGTACTTCGTTGAGTCTAAAAGATGCATTTCCTTCATGAAACTCTGAAGCGAGTCTGGCGTTACTTCAACAAGGTAGCGGGTCGGTGAAACAAGCGTGCAGCAGGCTACCTACTGTGAAGCTACAGAGTTAGTTACAAACAGCGCGTCATGAACGTGCTCACAGGGGACGTGGATCAATGGCAACATCATCACCCTGTTATATTATGATCCGACATCTGAGCCACGTGCTACATAACTATAGCTCACCCCGTCTATAAGAACGCGCGTCCACACTTGGGATGGTTAATAACGTTAGTACTTCGTTGAGTCTAAAAGATGCATTTCCTTCATGAAACTCTGAAGCGAGTCTGGCGTTACTTCAACAAGGTAGCGGGTCGGTGAAACAAGCGTGCAGCAGGCTACCTACTGTGAAGCTACAGAGTTAGTTACAAACAGCGCGTCATGAACGTGCTCACAGGGGACGTGGATCAATGGCAACATCATCACCCTGTTATATTATGATCCGACATCTGAGCCACGTGCTACATAACTATAGCTCACCCCGTCTATAAGAACGCGCGTCCACACATGGAATGGTTAATACCACGTTAGTACGTTCGTTCGAGTCTAAAAGATGCATTTCCTTCATGAAACTCTGAATCGAGTCTGGCGTTACTTCAACAAGGTAGCGGGTCGGTGAAACAAGCGCGCAGCAGGCTACCTACTGTGTCACAGGGGAGAAGCTTAAAGAGTTAGTTACAAACAGCGAGTCATGAACGTGGTCACAGGGGACGTGGATCAATGGCAACATCATCACCCTGTTATATTATGATCCGACATCTGAGCCACGTGCTACATAACTATAGCTCAACCCGTCTATAAGAACGCGCGTCCACACTTGGGATGATTAATAACGTTAGTACTTCGTTGAGTCTAAAAGATGCATTTCCTTCATGAAACTCTGAAGCGAGTCTGGCGCTACTGCAACAAGGTAGCGGGGCGGTGAAACAAGCGTGCAGCAGGCTACCTACTGTGAAGCTATACAGAGTTAGTTACAAACAGCGCGTCATGAACGTGCTCACAGGGACGTGGATCAATGGCAACATCATCACCCTGTTATATTATGATCCGACATCTGAGCCACGTGCTACATAACTATAGCTCAACCCGTCCATAAGAACGCGCGTCCACACTTGGTACTTCGTTGAGTCTAAAAGATGCATTTCCTTCATGAAACTCTGAAGCGAGTCTGGCGTTACTTCAACAAGGTAGCGGGTCGGTGAAACAAGCGTGCAGCAGGCTACCTACTGTGAAGCTACAGAGTTAGTTACAAACAGCGCGTCATGAACGTGCTCACAGGGGACGTGGATCAATGGCAACATCATCACCCTGTTATATTATGATCCGACATCTGAGCCACGTGCTACATAACTATAGCTCAACCCGTCTATAAGAACGCGCGTCCACACTTGGGATGATTCATAACGTTAGAGTTGCGGCTACAATACATAATTAATAGAGAATTTTTTCTTTTCTTTTTTAAGCATTTTAGGTTTTGATGCTACAAATTCTAATTTTACCATTAAATAATGTTTTCTAATACATTGAGAACTAGTTTAGCAATTTATTCTACCATTTATGTGACTATATTGAATTGAAATGTTCCGAGAATTCATCATTCACACCATTAAAAGTGCAAGAAACACCCCATATTTAGGGTTTGCAAATAGTATATAGATGCAACAAAATCCTAAATTTGACAAAATTAATGCTAAATATATACGAGAAATAAAATATCGTTTCTCTATGCATAAACCATCAGGATGGCTTAACGCTCCAAGTGCCAAGGTGTATTGAGTTTTACGACTAATTATATCCATCAACTACCACTCGGGTATGCACAGCCATGTGTGTAGTGCATCGTAAAACAGATTGATGACCCGGTTGAATAATTTATAGTGGACATGCTCTTTGAGTAATTCCAATTTGCTCGAGCGACTAATTACCATGGCTCCAATGACAACGCAGAACAACTAACATGGCACAGTTATGGAAGAATGTGTCAACTCCATTAACACGTTAAAACTTATACGACTTAAAAATTGAAAAATAAGTACTTACATCTATTGATTATTTTAATGTATTCATTTTCGGGAAAGTTTGTTTTTGTTTGAAAAACGATTATGTAATGAATGCATTTTATTGTATATAAGGCGGGATAAACTATTATAAGCATCACTTTTCTGTTCGTCCGTCTGTGAATCAGTGCGTGTGTCACGTCTCAAGATAAAATCCTAGCAAGGCAACGTTGGGCATAAGTTTTTTAAATTGTCATTGCTCTTCAATAAGGATGAAACAGAATATTTTTACCTAGGTGGAGCTAGCGTCCGTTAGAATAACATTCGAATACCCGGCACCTCCACCAACAACAACATTTCATACACTAAAATAACTTATTTTCACGTTGAAATAAAATGTAAGACTTCTTTATAAAATTTAATAAAATAGATTAGTGCAATATTTACATTTTGTTTGGCCGTGTTTGTTTTGATGTGTCGATTTTGGTTGGCTAGAGACGGAGTTTCATGTTTTGTGTGTTGCCATTGGAAGGGTGCAGAAAGTACCCGAAGTATTGCACAAATTCTATTTTATTAAATTTCATGAAGATCAAGTATAAGTCTTCCATTTTATTTCAACATCCTAACTGTTCTTAGAATCTCAGCTTTTATAACGTATTTCTAGTTTTTTATCACTCGTCGACCCGGCACCTCCACCAAACACGAGATGCCATGATTATGTTTTACTTTTGTATTCTTCTTCGTTGATCTGTTGCTTAAAGGGGATATTATACCCAAGAATTATTTTTTACCACTTAATCTATAGATGAATACTACACAAAACGACCGTTTAAAAAATTGTTACTTGTAATTGTGATTTTACATCGATTTTTCAATTTTTTTAATCATAGAATTTGAGAACATTGTCGTTTTGGGGAATTTCTGAAATCGGCTTCAATGTGCTTATTTTATGCTCCACATAGATACTAGAGCATCATACCAATCTAAAATGAACGTATATAACACGTGTCTTGAAACTGTGTACAAATATACTCTCAAACACGCAAAAATATGCATTCCAAAATCACACCCCTTCTTGGTAATCAGCATATTTTGACCGAACCAATCACCCAAATTACAAACAAAATGTAGAATAGTTATTACAAAAAAGCCTGTCGATTACGTCAAAAATGACCAAATATATTTTTGGATCAAAATACTCCAAGTTCACGGGAATATAGATCGTCCCCATGTTATTTTATTTCTCGATTTATTTAGTTGGGAAACACTCCCGTAGGTGTAATTGTTATTATTTACTACAATTCAGAAATTAAAAAAGTTATTCCTTATGGGAGATTTTTGCCGGTGGGTCCTAGTTCGAAAATTACAAAGTTTGTCATTGTTTTCGAGTCATGGTGGACCCAATAATTTTTTCTGTTAATTCCTAAACTCATAACTAGTTTAGCCTGAATGAAATTTTTTTTGAGTTTAGCAGGTAAATACCCTTAAGCAGCTTAGCTCCATCTGTTGGGTATATTCTCTGCCCCATGCTTGTTTCTACTATATATTCCTCTTACTTCTTCTTTTCTTTTCTTTTTGTTTAACTAACGTATTCTCTCAAATTGTCGGAAATGTAAATTTCATCACTCACTACAACTCAATGTTTAAAATATATCAACAAAACTTCTTTATCTAGATAAAAACGTACTTTGCACTGATATTATCACGGCGCAAAGGAAATGCTCGTAAGCTACAGTTTCGTACACACCATGCGGATGTGGTGGGATAACAGAAACAAAGTGGGAAAACAATAATTTGTCAAGTGTGGCGGGTACAGTGTGTACAGTGTGTGGAGAAGTGTTGTGAGTAACATTAGTTTATTTATTTATATTAATCCATACTAAATGTAAGTTTAGATACAAATAGAAAATGCGGTATTTATTTAATTATCTTTATTTGTTCCTTTTTTATTATTCATTTAATTTTTTATTTCACATCTATCAGTTAAAAAAGTTATTTACAAAGGAGGACAACATATTATGGTATATCATAATATGGTTTGTGTAAACAATGCGGTTTTGATACAACTGATTTGTATTTTATGCCCATTTAGAATTTATGTGTCAGTTTTCTAATTAAATTATTTTAGAGCTTTTGATTGATGGTTGTCATTACAATTTATATCTTGCAGTTTGATTTAATTGTCTATAATACGCAATAATTCGAGACAATTCTCATCTCAACAAAAAACTCATCATGTTAATCGTAGGTCATGTTCGGTTTTTATCGTGAGACGTGACACACGCACAGACGGACGGACGGACGGACAGAAAAGTGGTGCACATAGGGGAGATTAGCTCCCTAATAACAACGCAATAACCCTCAAAGTTTTCTTACCGTTATGTCTTGTCTGTTTCTATCCCTAATGATCAACCCCTCCCCTCAGCGCTCACAACCCCAATCAATCAACGCAATACAGACGTTCAACTCTGATATCGATCAATCTTGAGGTGATAAAAAGTTTCCCGTACATTCGTTCATTTCGGTGAGAAATCTGCAGAAGTTTCCTTGGTCATTACTGTGAGTTCACTTTCTTTCTGTTGATTGATGCTTTAGGTTAGACTTGTCTATAATCACGTTGAGTATTCTGATTGGATAACGATTCTGCAGAACCTAACTGTGACTCCCAGTTCCACGATGAATTATCTTCATTATCTCGTTGTCTTTCCGACGTTCTATTACAAAATTAACGAACGATTTTACACTGTTAAAAGGTTTTATGTCAAGATGCTAGAGTTGGTTTATACCAGTCACGAGTTTCTATTTATGGTACTTCGAAGTTTTGTTTACCAGACCCTTCTTCGCTATACTTACTAGTTTGTAGTTTCTTTGGTTTGTTACTAAGAGCATATTATAGTAAATTGCTGTTCGCTCGGCCGACTGACACCACAGGTGATTGAAATTTTGGAAAGTTATTACAGAAATGGAGGGCTCTACAGTGACACTTTTCTAAATTTTGCTTTCAAATAATTTAAAAAAATATTTCATTCTCACGATTTTGGATTTAGTTAAAAAGTGTAAAATTGTCTGTCTATATTCGTGATGTTTTTCTGGCTGATTAATGCAAAATATCGAACATCTACGACCGTAGGGCTGTCCATGTATGCTTTATTGACCACTTTGCAAAGTTTCATGTTGGCCGAGCGAATAGCTTTGAGCCAACTGCTAAATGTGTCCTATTCCCTCTTAATGGGCCCACGCTGGTTAGTGCATTATGTTCGAGAGATTGTAGTTTTCCCGATGTACAGTTGGGGCCTCCTAGCCTTCTGTAGTCCGCCTGCAGTGAGCGATGTGGGCAGCCCGCGGAGCAGCTCAGCTAGGCGGGTGGCAGACTGAAGGCTGCTAGGCGCACGTGCGTAATCAAGAGACCCACGTAGGAATACTGCCGCTCTCATGAAGATTATACCTTGTGTTACCTTAGACCTGCCACGGTGTCATTCTGAACCACCCTGTGCAAAGTTTGTGGCGACCACCTACAAAACTTTTTGAATTCGCAAAAAAATGACGTGATCAAAATGTCTTTAATTTAGTTATGATTCCCAATCTCTTTCAAATATAAAAAAATTGGCTCCATTCAGTGAATAAAGCGAAAAGTATTGGTCAGACATGGTAAGCAAATATGCGATTATCTTCTAGCCCGGCACCTCCACCAAATAAATAAACCAATATTTTTACGCTGCAATAAAAGTGTTGTTTTCTTGTTGTATCCATCGCTTATCTGTTGATTATGTAGCTTTGCTCCTTATTTCAGCGATAGCTGAAACTATTTTGTTTGCAAGATGTGTTAGAATAAGGAATTTGATTATGTTTTCTAGCTTTTAACGGCCCCCTGATTTCATTGATGATTTAGTGAGCGAAAATTCACTTAAAAGTATATTCAAACTAATAACTAGTTCCTTTGTATTTGTGATTTGAGAAATGAATAGGCCTCATAACGATTCAAATTTTATTTATTGCAAATTCGAATGCAATTGCAGGCGGAATCAGTGCTTGGAACAATGTTACAATTTCAATTTATGATTTGATATAATAATATATATAATCTCTAGAATAAACCTCAATGTAAAATGGCAGCAATACGGTCTTTGAAAGTGAAACAAACTAATTAATAAATACAAA
This sequence comes from Sweltsa coloradensis, assembly GCA_024449915.1. Lineage (NCBI taxonomy): Eukaryota > Metazoa > Arthropoda > Insecta > Plecoptera > Chloroperlidae > Sweltsa > Sweltsa coloradensis. Next base: position 194,587 of record JAMZAV010000958.1, read on the forward strand.
CTAGTGTATTTGATATGATGACAAATAGCAGAGTTGGTGCATAGTTCTATAACTAGCTATCGTGAGTTATGGCCGGCAGCTTTCTCCCGTGGAAGTAACTGCTCTTCTCACTGCATTCTGGAGCAAAACAGAGCATGTTGCCTCATTACGCTGGTAATTAATCGTCATCTCAGTTCTCAGTACGGCGCATCAAGACAATTAATCTCGGTGTTGTATGGTGTAATGTTGATGCGTCTTAGCTGTATGCGCTAGTCCTGATTATATCTCTCCTCCATTGAGCTCAACACGGAATCATTTATACAACAGTCCCAGAAGCTCAAGTATATAAAACTATGTAGTTATTTGAGTTATTTTGAACAAAAATATTTTTTACAGCGTAAAAGACTAAAATTACGACCAAAACATGCATTCGTATTTCAGCAGTTTTATCATGGAGCTATATTATGTTCTATACTCAATGGTTTCAAAGTCAGTTATGTTACTCAATGGTTTCAAAGTCAGTTATAGACTCTAAATACGGATTTATTTATTTATTTACCTTTAGGTATTATGCAACATTTATTATTAGGTATTACGCAATATTTATTATTTTGTTATTGTTTTGAAGATATATCATTATTCTAGAACTTTTTTCAATCACAATTTGATAATCTTTTGATAAAATTCGAAACTGAAGGTAAACTTTCATTTCCCCACAAAGTTTGACATTTTTATAAAAATATGTATTACAATTTCGAAAAACTCATCGCACAAGTAATTTTTATCTCTAGTCGATTAAAAAATAATTATGCAGATATGACAATTATGGGTCGAGTTCGAGCTGAACTGCTGGCAGACTGCACGGCGCCGATGTTAGGCCTCCTGTGCACTATACTTAACTAGGCTAACAACCTCGTGCGCGGCTGTTAAGCTAGCGTTCTGCTCGTAAGATAAGGGTGTAAATGGATTTTAGAACAGCCGTCTAAAAAAGTAGCTCTCTGCACGTACTTTAGATTGCACACGGTCTACCACTGTTATCTGCACGAATGCATAAGGACATAATCTAGGCTTTCATTGTTGCCAACTAACGATTCGCATCCATGCATTCTGTTTTAAAACTTCTCACATTGCCAACGGTTGTACACTGGTCTTCAACAAGACCGGCCACGGGAGAACTCAAAAGAGAGAACTGTCCATACCACTGATGCTATATTTCCTATTACAAAATATCGATCTTTGGTTGGTTATCGCTCACTCGTCGAAATGCGTCGGGGCCTACAGGGTTGGCTTGGTCGCTTTGGTTTACTGTCCCCCACTGCAAATCAGTTATATGACTGAGTGGGTAGACTCTAAATACGAATTTATTATTTTATTTATTTATTTATTATCGAAGAAAAATACAGTAATAGAATAATCCGTTGTACGTTGATTATTTTGGTGGCGGCGCCGGGTCCGCTTCTGTTAGCGCGTGCACTAATGACGTAGGGGCCGGGTCATGAACTTTCAAACTTCTTGGAAGGGGCGGGGGAGCTAACCACTTTCCCTCTTTCCCTCAATGTCTTGTTAAATATTCAAAATTGTTAAACTCGGTGATTCGATCCCCTTTTCAATAATTTGTTTATTACACACAATTTGATATTGTTTGAAAATTGTGAGTAAAATTATAATCAATTTCTTGTTACTGTTTAACAATCTCAGACACCCATGTTAAATGTGTAAGTCTATCTTTACTTCCACGTTCTTGGGTTAACCGTGTTTTTCTTGCTGCAGCAGGAACGTGAAATATCCGACTATTGAGTATAGCTGCTCCATATAATTAAATTGTCACGGCCTCGGGCTGAGGCTGGGAAGGCAACCAGCAAACTTGGCAAACTTTGTAATGAAACTTCCTCGTTTATTTTACCCCAAGGCACTGGATTGGTTTAACACGGTTTTTCATTTGGGTTCGCTGTACCTACCATATGTCACTAACCTCAGGGGCCACGGCAAGCCGAAGCTCGCTGCTTTCATATTGATCAGTTTTTATATTTTTTAATAAGCATTCAAAACAGTCTTTCTGCATACCCGTTTGAAAATCTATTTTAAAAAAGTTTTATATATTTCTCTTGCATATATTTTGAAATAATTGGACGTTTACAAAGTAACTCGTACAAATAGTAATAAAAAAAACGCGATAAATAAATTGTGATCATTTATATGAAATGAGACAAATTATTTTTGTTCTATTATTTTATTTCACGCTTGTCCATACCCGAACCTTATTATTTTACACAGTTGTATATAATTCGCAGCCAACCCTTATCCATACGTTATAACTTGGCTAACAAGAATGGTATGTTGTCAATTTTCGCTTGATCAAAAGTAAGGGTTGATCTTGCAACACAAATCAATCATTGTTCGTCCCGGTTTATTCGCTTGCGTAGGCCGCCCAACAAACGACTGCTGCCATGTTATTGACTAAATTCACGTGTATAGCAGGTTTGTCAAAGAACCCACGCATATCCGGGAATCGACCCAGGATTTCAACTTCAAAGGACAGACGAGTTTCAGTCTGATTGTAATGCTACCTACGCGAGATTGTTAGGAAACATCGCAGACATAAAGGAAGGGGGGGGGGGGACAGTTTACAGGAAGTGGATGCTAACAAAACTTTGTTTTCGAACTGCTACGTTTCAATTTGTTGAGTTCTGGAGTAATTGTAGAGTTTCGTCGAGTAGGAATTTCCAACTGGGCTTTTGTGTTCATTGATGTTGTGTTGGGGGTGGATTGATTCTGGAAAAACAAAACAAATTACACTTAGCTTATCCAGTTGTTTGTAAAGTGGCAGCTATTTTTTCAGTCGACTTAAAGCTAATTAATTTACCCCTAGTATAATAGTGAGCTCCCTTGTGTATTTGCTCCTCTCATCCATTTTCTCATCGCATGTTTCTAGTCTGTAAATGAGAAAATACAAACATTAAATAGTTTAGAGAAATTTCGTGCCAGCAACGAAAAGTATATCCACATCATTTGCGCTTTAGCCAAATTTTTATATATATATGTTATTTCTATCTATTGTTTCCATATATTTTTGTATTTATTTAATAAATACTAAAAATACATCAAAATTCCAAAGAATAGCTCAGAAGGAATCTGTGAATAAACTATATTGTATAAGTTACAAAATTAGTCATAACTCACAACGTATATAGTAGTTGTATTAGTAAGTTAAAAATATGTATATACTTTCGTCTAGTAACCTTAAATGCTGCGTTTAGTCAAATTCTATATTGTTATATTTCTACCTATAATTTCCATATATTTTATGTGTTATTTAAAATAGATCAAAAGATCAACATTCAAAAGAGTGACCAAGCTCTGTAAGGGCCAGAAGACGGTGACACTGCGAATCGCTTGGGTGTCGAACCCTAGTCTTTAATCACCAACACACTAATTGTTTCCCTCATTAATCTCCGCCGTTGTTCATGTAACTCAAGTCACCAAGCTTTATTGACGATTATCACAATAAATCTACATGAATTTATTTCTACAGTTCACGTAAACAAACAGTTCACGACTCGCGCAACACAGGAAGTGTCAGTCTCATATTTAAATTATACCGTCCAACCCCTTTCACGACAAAAACAACGTGATTCTAGCCGTCAACATGTCGGACCTTGTTTAGCTTGCAAACTGCATGAAGAATAATTTAAAATTCAAATTTCCAGGGACCGGCCGACACCATTGGTTTATATTATCATCTTTCCAGCCTGTTATTCCCGATAAAAATAAGCTGTAAAAATCACATATTTTATCGTGTCGAACGTGGATTCGACGTTTTTATCGTAAACTGGAATGGATTTGCGTTTAGTCTATTTTTAAACCTAAATGTGGGGGAATTAATTATTTGTAATCATACAATGATTCAGAATTGTGACAGGTGCAGTATCACTAGGACCATTTTAGAGTGATTGTAAGTGTGAGTATTGTAGTGATTCATAGTTCGAGAAATAATTGTGAAATATCTTAGTTTTCTTACAAAGCTTGACTTGTGAATATTACAGAAATACGTTTGAAAACAACTCAGTAATGAGTCGCCTAGCTAATCACGCATATCCTGACTCATATATCTTAATACTCATTATAGATATATTTAATTATACTCTACTTTTCACACACATTCGTACAGGTTTCGTATATTATGCTAGTCCGCTCTAAGACATTGTTTCAATGCTATACCTTCAATTCAACCTATACAAAAACTGCAAATACTTATTTTTAAGCTTATTTTCAGACATGTGTTTAATTAAAACAAATCTCAGTTACGCATGCTCTTAATCACCAAATTTTTACACAACTACAAAATTAAATTAAACCTTAATAATACATTTCAAAAGTTAAAAATACATCCCGATCGGGTTTCGAACCCGAGTCTCCCACATTCCAGGTAGATGCCTTAGCCACTAGACCACCAAGACGGTAACTATTTAACTTCTGAATTGTAGTTGTATTATAGATCTGAATTGATGGAACAGTACTGCAACGAATATTTGTTGCCTTTGAATTGGCCTTACTTTTTACTTACTTAAAAAAAAAATACTAAAAAAATTAAATATATATTTATGTTTTTACATAAACATCTAAGTTGCTCACGCTCTTCATCGACACATTTTCCCTTAATTATTACTAATTCAAAACTAATACAATAAAATAAATGGTGAATAGCTCCGGAAACATCGAATTTGTGAATTGAACATGTCAATGCACTTTAAATTAAATCACGTGCAGTACAGCATGTAACTTGTGATAAATCTACCAGGATGCACCTATAGCTTTCACTTTCACCTTGTAGGCCTATTGATCGTACCGTGGCGTGTCATAGACGGCTTGTGCCTCTCCACGTCAATACAACACTGTTCTCAATGGTTCTTCTATAACAAACACTTGAAAAGTAACTCTCAGAAAAACGCTGACATTTATTTTTACCTTACATCAATCAATGAGAGTATTTTTAGCTCTCACCATCAAAGACTGTTTGCCCCACCTACTATTTATGTGAAAATTTGCCGTCTGATGTTACTCATAATTAATAGATCTTGGACACATTTCGAAGTTCGTTTATACCGACCGATTGATGGATAGAATGCAGACTTTTTATACTATCTTCCATCCAGCTGATAAATAACGCATTTTTATTACTTACTTTCAATATTAATTCAGTAAATTATTCACACAAAAACCGTCTATGAGTAGGTCTCATTCATTCGGCATAGGTATAGAATATATATTTTGCAACTATTTATAAAAATAAATAAAAAACAAGATTTCAACGTCGGTGTCAAGGAGCTAGGAGTAGGCAGCCTTCAACCGACAGCGGTACATCATACGTAGCGAAGAGACTGAGTCGGGAGTTAATGGATTCGATTCCCGTCACTGGCAATCCTGACTGAAAGTTTTCCCGATGATGTTTCACTCGTTATTGCGGTTGCAAGAGAGCGAGTCCTCTGAAACAGCCCTCGGACATTCACTCAACAGTCTGATAACATATAGTTACATAACATTTAAACATTTAAAAAAGAGGTTGAAAATTTAAATACAAACACAAGAAATAAGTAATATAATTAATACATTACATGTTTAGACGATAAAGGTGATTCCTAAGAATAGAAATGAGACCTTTTAATGCCACCATCTAAAAGACTTGTATGAGTGTTTTGCTTGCAAGAATCAACAATAAACTTGTTGATTGTGCCCCTTGCACCAACAAACAATCCTACGATGACATGTATTTGGTTTGCATGGTATTTGTCTGTATAGAATGGTATTGTTGGTTGGTACATAGTCACACCGATATTTAGCTGATGTGAACACTGTATCCTTACAGGCATCCATACAGGGCTCATCTTCATACACAGGCCTCGCGGACCAAGTCGGAGCTCATTACATATTTTATCACCGGGAGACAGAGTAAAATATGTGCTCTTTCTGTCTTATCGACAAGCGAGTCAATACGTTTACTTTCTTTCAGTTGCGATTCAGTCGAGACTTCCTGTTTTCTTCTTAGTTTGTTTGTTTGTTTGCGTGGGTGGATGGGTGGGTGCCTTTGAGTCGGACGCTTCACTTCAACAACACGTTTCTTACTGCTTCTAGCCGGTCTACAAAACTAGGAGGTGCCACTCACTGCTATCTTCACCCTGGTTATTACTCGTATAAATAGCAAAAACATCTATGAAAAACATCACAGCCGTATGTTGTTCAACAAATTGCAAAAGTTCACAATCATCTTCTAACTTATTGTTTTATACTTTTTATACTAATTTGTTTACATATTTTCTAGTATATTGCAATCAATATAATATTATGATTCTATAGTTAGTAACAAGTAACTACAAAATAATTGGAATACAGTGTCCCAAAGTTGCGTAGGAATTGCCTCAATATGGACGTCCCTTGAGTAAGACATGGTTCCACATTTGTGAGGTTATGTACACTCTTGATCAGAAGTAAATCAAGGGCTTAGAAGATACAACTACCCATTGATTTACTTATGGTCGATAGTGTACCTCTCGACTGTCCCTACCATTTGATGAACGTGGCTATATGTAGGCCTACCATATCTTGACAAGGAAGGCTGATGCAAGCCAGCTAATATGGTGGTGGTGTTGTAGTTATGAATCTGAGAAATGTCACGTTACGAGTAGGATAAACTTCTGGGAAAGCCTTGTGTCGTACGATTCAGTCGGAAACTTATGATTTAGCTCATGCTTACCAACTTGAAACAAACAATAAGAAGAGTATTTGTTTTGAATCGCAGGTGTTGTAATGTTGATGGCGGTGTAAAATGATGAAAAGCTGGATTCTTGGAACGATCTAATCCTAGCGTGATCCGAAGAAGAAGAATGTCGAAACGTAGACTTCCTGGCTGTTCTGAAGAGCAACAATTCTCCTCTGAAACATTTGTTTTATTTAGGGAACCCTAACTTACTTGGAAACAGCTCGTTACAAGACCACGTGCTCGCATAGTTTGGCTCGGTGAGGTACTTTAATTAACCCCCCCCTCTCCCTCCCCTCTCCCCCCGACACTTTCCTGATCTACGTCCAAACAACACTTGCCTTTTTATTGCATTTACCACGTGTGTCCCGACCGAGGGGAACAAAGTGGTATTTACATCTGGGAACGGCTGAGACAGAACTGCTACTTGAAGTATGTTGGCAGTCGGACAGTTTCGGATAATTACTTCTCGTCAATTGTTATTAGGCTTACATGCAGTGTTGACTGCAGGCTTTTCACCCCGGGAAGGCTTTATAATATCACGGGGGATATGATATACGGACCAAGTACGGAGAAAATTTTGAAAATCAGATTTTAGAGTTCGTTTGGTGCGTTTTAGAAAAAAGTTATGGCTTGCATGCAATACCAAAATAATGTAGTTTTTGTGCACTGGATACTAGAAACAAAAAACATTGTATCACAACTTTTATGTGGTTATTTGATTACTATGATTATCATGTGTATACATTAAATATTCATAGAATTACAGTATTGATATACATTGAATTCATTATTATTTTCTGAATATAGGCGTATATTGAAAAATACTGTACCAGTTGTACTAAAAACCTACTAATAGTGGCAGTGCTTATAGTTATTTTTCATCCCCGGGGGGGGGGGGGGGGGGGCAAACGTGTACCCCCCTGGATTATACCTGAATTCAACACTTCTTACATGATGGAGGTAAATGTAATTAGATAAGTGAGGGATCGAAAAAATTATATAAACATGACCCCATATAAATATGCGTGTGTTTTTTTTTGCGTTTGCGTTGTGTGCATATCAAGGATGGTACAGAATGTTCTTGGTGACCCTGGGGCGGGGGGTGGGGGGGGGACGGCTAATTTCACCAAAAAGTGGGACCATTTTAACCCGGCACCTCCACCAACAAAGAGTTTTGAAAGTTAGAACACTATGTTGTATTTTTTTTGACCCAGTCTTTGACAATCTGTTAAATAATGTTACTTCCCTATTTTGAGTAGTCCCAAACCCGTACTTTTAAAAAAAATCTACTTACTGAAATCCACAATACTTTTTACTCTTTAAGATCTTGAACTTTGATAATCTTATTATAATTTCAAACTATGTGATTTCTTTGCTAGGGTAACAATGCAAACACTTTAACTCATACACTTATCTTGCCGGCTGCCGACGCTCGATTCTACTAGATCAACGATTAACGATCGTATTAACACCACAATCTCGTTTGCATAATGCCGACCCGCTTGATCTGCATACCACGAGGTGTAAGAGCGCCCATCTGAATCCGCGCCGGTCTATTGTGCGGTGCAGACTAGATTGATTATAACATGTTCTCAACTGAGCTTCATCCGAGTAGTGATACATCAGTGGCGGTTGCTTGTCCGGGCCCGTCCAGTTTAGCCCGCACGTGTGGTCCGGGGAAACATGATCGATTTATGGATTTACATACTAATACTTTATGCAAATCGGTAATGTAACTTGACCTTTTGAAAAGCTACTTGTAGGGACGCTCTCAATTTAGAGATTCCAAGCAAGAAATCAGTTTAGAGTGACGTTCGATTGTCACACTGAAAGATATTTTATTAAATTAACAGTCATTTAAAATAAGTTTATGGTACATCGAAGTTTCAAGTAACAACAGCTTAAATATTATTAGGTTAACGCATTAATTAATTCCAAGCCAAAAATGTTGGAATATTGCATTATTGTAATCAAATCTTCTTTACATATAAAGCATATTTTATAATTTATTAATCGTGAAACACTCCCCAGGTGTAATAGATTTTTATGTAAATCAATCGAAATAAAATTCCCGTAACAACAGTTAATTTTTAATTTAGAATTGATTATTAAAATACCGGTCTATAGAATTTCATGTATAGAAATTGTTATTTTTTGAATACTTCTTTCTTAATTTATAGTGTATTTCTTCATCTTATGTGCAAAATAGCATATTCGTTGAATGAAAATTTTGTAACAAACCCGAAGATTAATTCCAATATACGGCGTTTTATGGTGGATTTATAATTTTCATGGAAATGTTTCCATACTTAATAATAAAAGGGAACGTCTCGATTAAAATGTGGAATTGTTAATTGTGCATACTTTCTAAATTTCAGGTATATCTTCAGAGCTTAGTTTCCCAAAATACGCATATTCCGTTGATGAAAGCTGTCTAACAGATACAGCCCCAGACTTTCCAATACAAGCGGCCTGGTGATTTCAGGGGAATATACATTCAACACTGGAGATTAAGTGTGTTGTACCTTATAAAATGAACACTTCATTAAACGGGTGACGGTCAAATCCGTATTCATAGAGCACTAATGTCTAAACACACAAATTGTAGTATTTGCAAAACGTACACAACGCGTTAAATGTCGAGACTGTGTAGACTATAGCCCCTACTCTTCGAATACAACTGTTTGTCCTGACTGATTACCAGCGGGATCGCAGAGTCAACACTGGAGCGATTCCAAAGGTGTGTTTACCTTCTCATGTGTGCTTCATTTGCCGGCTCGTCGGTCAAATCCCGGGCTATTCATAGAGCAACCAACTGTATTCGTAAACGTTATGATTGGATAACTCATATTCAAATATATTCGAACACAATCAGTTAAAACATACACAATTATACGTAATGTTTGGTTAATTACATTCGAACACATGCACACACAATAAATTAACAAATAAACATAATATTGATGAAATGAATAATATATGACGTTTGTCCTGAGGGCTGATTCCTGTTTCCAATGCAGAATTAATTAAGGGGAATCAACCACGTTTTTATATTTTGTCAAATATGCAACCAAGTCAAAATGTAGTGTATGGCTTTGAAACTTAACTCTATAAGAAAATTAAAACTGTTTTTTCCCCGAATTTTTCTGATCGGGCATACGGCAAATATCGCCTCTTCAAAATAATTTCAAACTTCAGTTCGCCCTATAGCACACCATTCAACATAGGTAGTTGTGTTTTTGTAACATTAATTTTCAACTTGTAAGCTGACTGAGAGAAAAAAGATTTGTTTACAATACTTGTATAATAATCGTGCATAATGTCTACGCCTTAAGCTCCGCAGCCTGCTAAGCGTACTTTGGCAATAACTCCACGGACGATTACGATGTAATTTATTATATTAAGTGCGCACAATAATAATTTATGGTACTATATTTAATTAAAGAAACGGTTGGGGGTATCTACTTCGTTCAGGAGACTCATCCTACATTTTTCTTCAGCAATTACTATGAATAAATACATAAACAAAATCGTATTTAGAGTACGAGACAATTGAAATCGCATTGTGGGGCCAATGTATGACAGTTATATTGATTGATTGGGCATTGAAGAAACATTTCAAATACCTACAGTGATGCTGTACAGCTACTTGTTGGCGGACCAGCCGATCTCAGCGAAGCTATAATACATTCTAAGCTTGTTCCGAGTTAACCTTGTTGGTGCTGGCGTCGCCTGCAGGTGGATCGTGGCCAACTAGTTGGGTTGGTGTTTACTATTTCGAATAACGATCTCTGGTTGGTGAGGGGGCGACTTGATCAGTTTTAAATTAAAGAAACCCACTGAAAATCGGTTATTCGATTTGAGCTAGTTCACTATTATCAACGTTTAAAATAAGTCACCTATTTCTACGGATATTTAGGGGTGAATCTTACAATTTGTATTTTATTTTATCTATCCTGGTGCATAAATGTTGAAATCAAGCTAATTATTGATCTGTGATTATCGATCAAACATTCCTTCTGTACGTTTACGACTCTTTCTTGTAATGTTTGGATTGTTTGGTCTTTAGTTTACTATCGTGTCCATTGTGAATCATAATTCTAATCTCCATTCAATCACAATCTTTTTTCTGGCACCTTTTGACAGTGTGTTTCTATTGTTTAACTCTTTGTTATTTTTAATGTAAGTTTTTGTATTTCACAAATTAACTTTATATGTCATGCAACCATGGTATTTATACATACTTGTTTTTTCGTGTTTATTTGTTTGTTCTCTGTATTGTCACCTTCTCACATAATTTATAATTTGTCTGTTATACACCCCACAGTTAAGCATGTTCAGGCTTTGTGGGTTTTTTGATGATAAACTTGTTAGATTTATTTTTGATGTAATATTATTTTTTTTACAATTTGATATCTTGTAATTATATATATATCCATATATGAATGTATGACAATAAATTTGTGGAAACATTTTTTTAAAAAAAGACACTGCAGCTACACAGTGTCCACTAGATATGTGTGAATCAAGTGGGCCGTGGATACATGACTGTTTCTAACGTGTTTGTTTTCTCTTCTTTCCAGGTAAGTTCTTTGGCTGTTCTGTTCCTGAGGTGTTGTATTCACGGGCTGGTCACGTGAGTCTACTTAACAATGAGGTCTTCAACAGAAACTACATTTTAACATTTCAAAACACGTTTTCGTAATAAACATTTCTGTCGAAGCATCATCAGTCGTATGAGAATGACCAACAACCGCAAATTTTTTTAAAGTGATAAAGATTACATTTTACATTTTTCCCCAGTGACAACGGGTTATACACTGCCAAATAAGCAATACAGTTTTACCAAACATTAAATACACAAACAAAGAACATGAAATAATGACAAATCAGAAAAATTGGGTGGGGGGGGGGGGGGATACAGTTTTGATTTTCTAATAGGGCCAAGTTTCAAAGCCATTCACTATATTTTGACTTGGTTGCATATTTGAAAAAAATAGAAATCGCGGTTGATTCCCATTAATTGTTTAGCATACAAGTAAAGGTCCGGAGTACCTAAGGAAGGTAGTGAATCTACGTATCATTAGTAGATATTCAACGAAGAATTAAAAAATAAAATAAAGCGTTTCTAACACGTTTCAAATCTAGTTGTTGGTGGAGGAGCCGGGTATTTTTATGTTACTTTTTTTAGTGACGCTATAGCATCGTATCGTCCCCTCACCCCCTGAGCCTCAGGGTTACGAAAAACTTCTGTATCATCTTTGTGAAGAGAAATGTCAATAAACAAACATATCCATCTGAGATTATGTTCGTTTTTATCGAGAGACGGGACACGCACGCAGAAGACGGATTAATTGATTGATTGATTGATTGATTGATTGATTATGTTCTTTATGAAGGCGGGATTAAGGCTAGTGAAGCCTTATAAGCGGAGTGACAGAAAGCTATGCATATAATTTGGGATCTTTGCTCGCTAATATTAGGTTTATATTGGATATTTATACCGAATGTAACTTATACTTTTGATTTGTATTTTTAAATATCATAGAACTGTTACAGTTTTACTGTTCGATATAATATCTGAATTACATTCTCCCTTAAAACTACAATATAATTTAACACGTATACGTTTTGTGCCATCATAGGGAATGGAAGTAACCCCTTTTCCTATTAGCTGCGCACCATCCTTGCCACACGTCCGCCGTGACAATGTACTGTTTGTCAGTTAGTGTAGTTTCTCACCTCCATAGTTGAGGTAACTACGAGATCCTTGGAAGTTGGAAGAAGGTGTTGTTTGTTTGGATTGGCACTTATCTCGTTTAAAATCGTGGAAACCTTGAACTGGAAGATAATATTATGTCACTAAGTTGGCATCACTTGCAATGCTTTGACTGGGATGTTTGGTGACATTGTGTCTGACGCGTGTTTCATAGTTCTACATTATTAAAACATACTTTAGCTAAATAATTATGATAAATATTTTTTAAATTTTTGTGGGAAGCCAGCCCAGAGTGCAATTCATGCCTAACTAGGTATGTTGAGGATAGGACAATTGTGCAGGGATGTCCGAGGTCTGTTTAAGAGAACTCAATCCCTTGCATTCGCATTAACGACTGAGGAAAACCTCTGAAAAAACCTTCAGTCAGGATTGCCGGTCTCTACGGGATTTGAACCCGGGACCTCCCGAATCAGAGTCGCGCGCTTAACGCTCGAGCCAACACTGTACTTGAACTAACTTTTCCGTGTAATTGTGCGCGTATCTTCCCCATGTTAGTATCGGCATGTTGTATTTGTTTATCATTCAAGTTAAATAATGATTTTTACATGTTATGAATATCGGATTGAAAATAACATCAACTGCCAGTCGTCCAACTTTGCATATTAAGTAATTAGTTATGGAGTTACTGATATATAATCAATATGATGATTAGGACGGATCATTATAGATGAATGTTAATATACTCGTTGAACCCAGAGAAAGATTTACGACACAGGTCAACCGTTGTTCTAAAACCGTAGGTTAGGACCGTCGTAATAATTCGTAATTGTTTTGCAAAATAAAATATAATTACAAAGATTTTAACCAAAAAAGTTGATGCGTTTTACTTGCAACACATAGGCCTACTCTTGTCGTGTTTATATATATAACCTGTATGCAATTTCTCGTATTCCGTGTGGGTATTTATAACAAGCTGCAACATTTATAAAGTGTAATCTATGTGCATTGACACGTATACTTCTAATGCATTCACCATCGTTGGTATAATATTAACTGTCCATCTTTTTAATTGTCGCGCATTGTTTCTATATGGAGCTATAAGGAACTAACTGTTATGGAGGTAAATAATGTATGGTGCGGTTCGACCACCCATGTGGCCAAGTGCACATCACGCATAATGTAGCATCATTTCAAAGGACAGTGCTTGAGTGCTTTTACTATCTCAACATTTATTAGTTTTTACCTTTATCAAATTAGTATTTTCGGGATGAAGCAAATCTGTGTTCGGATGAGCTAGGACAAATCATGTTTTGATCCAGAATCTAGGGGTTTATTCTGGAACGGTTTTAAGCTATATCGAGTATATAAAAGAAAAAAGTATATAAAGTTTAAAAATAAGCGATTAAACAGCAAACAATAAAAAAAATTGAGAAAAGTAAAAGTAATTTGTCTTTTTTTAATCCCATCACCTTTAGGTCAGCATAACCCTGAAACTGTCGAATGCCAAATGTGTCTGTTGCATTGAGCATGAAACACTTTCTTTCATATGTCAAAAGCTGCAAAGGTCAACGATCGTGCCCAAAGTGAACAGGACGTATATTTCGACACTCCACTTTCAGCTAGAGACGACAATCTCTCTGCCAATCTGTCTTCTGCCAACAAGGTCTTGCGACATGTCCAATATATCGTACGTGTTAGAAAGACTTGACGTACGTATAACTCACAGGTTGACTGTCTGGTGTGACCTAAGCCAACTATAGTGAAGCTGGCGTTAGGTGGACACGTTTTCATCATCAACATTGCGAATTCGACATACCTTTCAGCTTCAGATAGTGTATTTTTATGTTGTGTTCATTTATCATTTGTATTTGTTTACAACTCGTGGATATGTACTACAAATACAAACTACAAATATAAAATACACAACATATACAACATATACATATAAAATAACATATATATACATAAAATGTGTTGTACTGTCACTATTAAGTCAAAAGCGATATACCTTTATTATGGCTTTTCTTCAAACATAACTTACTTGAAAGACAAAATGATGTCCATGTGTATAAGTAAATTTATTGGTTACCCACATATTTTTTCTTTCGAAAACACTCTTGAAATTATTCTGCATTGGAATTTGATTTACTCCGTTTATTGGTATTGACAAAAAGTTTATTTAAGCTTTCATCACGAATTCGTTCAAATACGTGCTAGCGTTAATATCACAAAATTTATGTTTTAGTTTCAAGACGTAGTCTTGCCGTTTAGGTTTAATACAATTTAACCCTTTCAGTACCAAATTAAATTGGCCCAAATTAAGTTATTTTAAGCAATATTTTCAAAATGCTAATTTTATCTAAGATTTTTAGTTTTTTTCAAATATTTTTTTGCGTGTTATTTAAGGAATTTTGGATTCTGAATTAAAGCTTCATTTTTAGTTGAAATTTAAATTTGAAGTGCATTCCTAAAACTAGATTTTTTTCTGAATTTTTTGCATTTCTTGGATTTCTGCAATACTAGAGATCAAATATATCAAATTATATCAAATTTCCGGGACAAACCAACATTTTCTCGTTTTTAGCTGTTTTTTTCAGATGTGTATTTTCAGTCTTCTATAAAAAAAGGTACCATTTGTACTATTGGCCTAATGGTATTTTTTTTATTTTTATTATTAACCATAGAAAAATAAATAATGGGGTAAAATCGAAAAACCCTATTGTTTACCCGCAATTAAATTACAAACTTGATGTACACAATTGAGGCCAAAGGAACTGAAAGGGCTAAAAAAGTGTATCAAAAGAGTGGGCCTACTATTAACACCGTGCTGCTAAAATAGTTTGATAAAGTATCGCCAAAAATTCTAAACGATGTTTACTTGACCACACTCGCGTTTAATGACCCGGCACCTCCACCATATGAAACAGGATGAATTTTCTATAAGCTACCCGGCACCTCCACCATAATTTTGTATTTCGATATTTCATCTAAACATCTTTTTCGAAAATATTCTCAAATGTCGATTCTTTGCCCAGTCCTACATAAACATAAAACTTTTGTCTGGACCATCCTTAACCTACGTCGCGGTAGCCTATATCAGGTCCATGCTAATTCCCGCGTGGCCCAGGTGTCAGCCAATGAGAAGCCGCGCGGCCAGTGCGCGTGCGCCGTGGATGACGTAACACTAGCGCATTCGTTCAAACGATTTTACAGGTGGCGCTCTGTTCTGTTCTGTTCTGTTCTCTCTGCACCAAACTTATCCGTCTATCTGGACTGCGAGGATGAAGCAACACGTGAGATTAACTAACGCTCATTCGGCTTAGGTTTTATTAAGTTGTTGATGGTCGCACTCGTAACGAATACTTGATTAAAATACCGGTCGGTGTTTTTTTTAACCGTGCGTTTTTATCGTGTGTTTTATTATGTGCTAAAAGCGTGATTTTATTATTAATTAATATTTAAATAAGGCCGAATAATGAGTGTACTGTGCAAGTGGTAAAATATCAATTAGTAAAGATAGTAATTAAAAAAAACACATTCTTAAAAACAAAGTGACTTTTTTAAATTCAACGTATTTGATTAATTAATTAAATTTAGTGGCATTTAAAAACATTGCTTGAAAGTGGTGAAGTGAATTCAAATAAAAAGTTTTTAATTTTCTGAAGTGAAAATAATATTTGTGTTGTTTTACTCTGTTTTCAAGATTTTAAGTTTTGTGAGATAATTTTTGAAAAATCAAGTGAAATTTTTTGAAAATATCATAATATTTAGTATTATTTAATTCTGATATCTGTGAAAGTGTAAAGTGGATTAACTTGCGGCCGGCTTTGTCTCGTGTCGTGCTATATTGATTGTTCGTCCCACTAAACAAGCTAGCAAGCTATGCGTGTGTGGGGTGGGGTGTGAGGTCACAACATGATCCCCTTCTACGACGGGATGTTCTTCACGGGGAGCAGCAGGAACGTCAGGACCTGGGGGAAGGTAACGAGAGTCTAGGTGTATTCCCTCCCTGACAACCGTGACATTGTGTGGCTTGTTGGTCTTGTTGTTAGCGTATCTGCTTCCAATGCAGAAGGTCCTGGGTTCGATTCCCGCCAAAGTCAGAAGTTTCTTAACTTCTGATTGTTACCATCAGTTCGTGTCTTAGGAGTTTGTAAACGGTGACTTTGGAGCCGTCCTAGCAACGAAGTACAATAAATTCAGAGTTGTTCTGAATCGGCCTTGTTGATTCTGGCGTTGATCCGCGGGTTTTCGCACTGTCCATACCACTGATTGCTATATTTCCTATTAAACAATGTCGATCTTTGGTTGATTATCGCTCAATTGTCGATTGCATCGCGGCCTACAGGGTTGGCTTGGTCGCTTTGATTTACTGTCCCCCACTGAAAATCAGTTATATAACTGAGTGGGTAGACTCTAAATACAATATTTTTATTTATTATTTATACTGAAGGAGGAATAAGATCGCGCTATCAAAATATTACTAGGTTCATGACAAAGTTTTCTGATAGCCCGAGCAAGTGTATATAGGCAAAACCACTTTTTGATGGTGACTTGATAACTTGACTTGGTGAATCAGTCATCTTGATGATGTGGTTCATAACTGCTAAAAAACTTTGGTATTTAAAGGTAAATTAGTATTGATTTGCCTACACCTACTCGGTCTACAAAAAAAGTAGTCATGAATATGTTTTTCCGAGAAAGCTTAAAACAAACCTAGATTATGTTAAATTTATGGGAATTTGAACGACTGTACGACACCGCAGTTAAGTGTAGTACTCGCATGTAATATGTGATTAGGTCTATACTATTTGTAAAAAGGCATGGGTTCGAGAGTGAAGCTACTTTCTCAACAGAATGTCGAGCAAGAATACAAAAATAATACATATTTCAACCATCCAAAATCCTACCCCCCTCCCCCCCCCTCCCGCCTCGTAGGTCAAAATAATTAAATTACCCCCCCCCCCTTTGGATGAAGCTAGCACCCTCCCCGTTTGCATTGTAAAAAAAAGAGCATTTCAGGTGTTGTGCAAGTTTTTATCGTGAAATTTAACACACGGCATGCAGGCGGCCATAAAAATTGCATATGGGGGAACTAAATTAGCGTAATAATATTCGTATAGCGTCAACATTGATTGTGCACACACATTAATAAATTATGTAAACGTACATAAACGTACTTGCGAAGGTCGCATTAAGTTGAGCATGTGTTGTTTAGCATCTGCTTCTGGCACATTTGAAACTTTGCATAGTTAGGTAATTAATGTGCAAATGGATGCTTGGTTCATGTGCCCATTTATATAATAGTAATCAACAAACTTAACAAAGTTTAACCTTTAGATATTTTTAACATGTTTAAACTGCTGATTTTTTTTTTAGTTGGCATTACCGTTTTCAATGAACATTTGTTCAAGCTTTCATTTAGACAGCAACACAAATTTGAATAAGTTTCTTTTAGATGATAAACTAGGAAACGCTCAGTTGGACGCGTTGATAAGCGAGCACGTGCTACAGCTAGACCCACATTGCAAATTTTTTTAAATTTAAAAATTTACGACGTTCGCGTTCCCAGTATTATTTATTATTGCCAAGGTATTTGGGTAAACCCGTGTTTAAATCTTTACTTTAAAATCCACCGCCATCTAGAGGATCTTGACTCCTTGGGAAAACTATTTAAACTCTTTGTTGACAAATAATAATAATATAATAATTAATTAATTAATTAATTAATTAAATTAATTAATTAATATTAATTAATTAATAATAAATAATAAACTTCCTTGAAAGTATTTTGATTACTTCTAGGTGGCAGTGCATTAGAAACTTCGCGCGTCTTTTCGTTGCCATGGCAACGTTACTTTTGTTATAATGTAATTTCCATCTACACTACTTATCGGATCAAACTAAAATTAACATATTCGTGACCGGACGGACATTCTAAATGATTTGGCTATCTCAGATTTTGTCGCCGGTTAGTTTGAAAAAAAAACTTTCGATTAACTTTAATGTAACTTTTTAACTTTTTGAACGATTTTGCCACAAAACTAATGGCATTCAATCGAGAACAAAGCTTGCGGATGGTGAAAATTTCAACTCGATCCGAGCCTCCGTTCGAACGTTATCGCGAGACATACAAAAAAAAAAAACAAACAAACAAACAAACAAACAAACAAACAAACAAAAAAAACAAAACAAAACAAAACCAGTGACTAATTTTTCCGGCAGAGTCAAATGGAAACGCTCGCTTCGCTCGCTTAGTAAAATGTTTCTTAAAAAAACTTTGTTCCAAGTTCCCAAAGTGTAATCTATAGTATTGCGTTACCTGTATTTGTCAACAGGTTAAAATTTAGTAAAGTGGCAAGGCTGCTGTGTATACATCTCAAATGCTATTCAATGAGCTACTAAATTGAAGTACTTTACCTCTTCGTATAAGACTTTTACATTTTTTTGTGGTAGAAAGAAAATAAAGTTTCTTAGCTATCCAAAACGTAAATAGTTTTACCGAAATATAATTTTAACGTCGTAGCATGACTGTGTTACGCACTTATTTATCTCTGTCGCATATTGTTAAGATATCTTTGTAATATATTCCTGTTTGTTGGTAGATAATATTCGTTTTGTCACGTGTTTCGAAATAAACTTGAAATAAACCTCCCACATTGAAACTGATAAGTCTCGTTGTCAGCACAAGGAAAGCATTTTTTCTCGATTGAAATTCCAAATTAGAGGGTTTGTTTGTTACGGTTCAAAGTTGCGACATCACATGGTGTGTTGTCTCTGATGTCATATTTACCGGAAAATAAAATTGTACCGAAACCCTTCTGTTATTTGTCAAAGCGACAATATTCATGAAAATAATTTAAAATGCTTTTAATTATGGTAAACAATTTTAAGCTGTCGTTATTACTTGACGTTCAGCTGTAGATATTGTACATATAATTACCGGCGCATACGAGTTACATCATAGATTCAGTGAGTTGAGGTTTAATAATTTAAACGTCTTGTGTCACAAATTATGTGATGACTTATGTTAATAGCTTTCAGTAATTGCATACATCTGACAATTTATCTTGGGGAGTAATGTTCCATTAAACGTGATGGTTTTAATACGTTTCGTGAGCCAAGAACTTGTGAAGAAGTAGGTTTATGAGTGTTCCATTTATTTAAAAGTTAATTGAACTTCATTACTGCTCTTAGGTAGGAAATTATTTTTATTATGTAGTAATATTTCGAAAAGTTTCACTTTTCTTCGACTGGCTGACTTTATTTACAAAAATACAAACATCTGACAAAAACAACAATGTTTGTAATTTTGTAAATAATGTCAGACAGGCGAAGAAAAGTGAAACTTTTCGAAACATTGCTACATAATAAAGATAATCTAACTTTTAAATACCATTTACCTGTTCTAAATTTATTTTTAAATAATGTTCTATTCACCGAATTCTTTTTAATCTTCCAAAAGTAATTTGTTTAATTGGAATGTTTCTGCATGTTTGACAGCATTTTCAGAGCAGGTATAATCCAGACGTTTGCGGGAACGCCCTATAATAATAACAACGACGTCTAGGCTATCAGCACGCTTCTAAACTAAATTGAACTCGTGTAAATTTAATTAAGTTACAATTTAATATATACAAGACAATTCTATACAGTTACAAAATATATTAAAGCCATATTGCAATCTTTATTAAAAACATGTTTTTTATTCTTGGTAGCGATTATATAATAAATTAGATATAGGGGTTAAAAAAGGAGCAACGTATAGCATTTTTAAAATTTTAATGTATTACATTTTTTTAAACTCAATTTTATTTTATCTATGAAGGAAAATAAAGATTGCAATATGACTTTAATATATTTTGTAACTGTATAGAATTGTCTTGTATATATTAAATTGTAATAATCGCTACCAAGAATAAAAAACATGTTTTTGAGTTGCCGATTTATTTACTCTCTACCTTATAAAGGTGGGATTGTTCGTCAGGGGTCTTTCCACAATAATGTGTGTGCTATTTCCTGACCATGGTTACTACAAGAGTATTCTATCATACTATGCGGGCATATTCCCTTTGGTCAAGTTACAGCCAGTGAAGGGAATGTTATAAGGTCGCTGGTTCGACACCTGTCATCTAGAATTCGACTTAGTTTTTCAAGGCTTCCTCAGTCAAAAGTCGAAGCTGTAAGCCAGCGTCTAGTACATAAGAGTTTTGGACATTGGTACCTATTCTATCGTTTTTTAACTTACACCTTAGCTAAATCATGTTGTTTGGTCAAAGCAATTATATTTTAATCATGCCTGGTTGGTACAGCTGCCAGGTATTTTTAAAACAAATTGCTTTGTTTTGTTAGCTTGAGTACGTTGACACACAAAGTGGAACCTTACCTTGTTTTTAACCTCAAAAGATACCGTGCCAAAAGAAAAGAAGAAAAAGAGAAAGAAAAAGTGTGCTTAATGTGTACCGAATTTAGTTAGGCTATTATACCCAATTACAGGTTAATTTTAATTATTTTACATAACTAACTTCAATTAAAATTGCTTAGATTATCCTCGTATTAAAAAATGGGAAGATTTATCACATTTTATACAACACAGTCACGTTGTGAAATAAGCGGTGACAGTGTACAACGAACGTTTTAGAGCTAGAAATCACCATCTATTAACTTCCAATGGAGCTGTATCTTAATTTTATATCTTAATTATCCATCTTAATTAAATTAAAAGACTTTAGCGTAAATGGATGTATTCTTTACAAATATAGATATCAAATAATATAGGAAAACGTTTTTTTTTTAAGATTGACTATTGTACTAATTATAGAATTAATATTATCGTATATACCCTAATAAATTAATTCTTACATAATAAACATTGTTTATTTAAAATAAATATTAGTTGCGGGGAAACAAAAATCTAGAGATAATCTCACGCAATGCACACAACCCCAAAACCTTGCCATCAAAATATTTTACTACACCACACATAAATGTTTTCTGAACAACAACAACAACAACAACAACAACAACAACAACAACAACAACAACAACGATGACGACGACGACAACAACAACAACACGTGGCCGGGTATGAAACTAAACTACAGCATGAAGTCGTCACGACTCAACACCTAGATCTCAATTAAACCGTAATCTCGTAACACACGCGTATAAACGCAGGAACACATGTTTGTTTGTCACATTGTTAACACCGCATAAACCCAACAGTCCGTGAAAGCACATTATTGGTATTCTGATTACCCCGTACCCTATAGCGTAGTACAACGCGAGTTTTATTACCAAAGCCATTAATAATTTATTCTACACAGCCGATAATTTTATGCTACACAACACGTGATTTATGTGAACGAGCGAAGTGTCACGTGCGACTCTTAAAACAACGAGAGGTAACGATTGTGTTGTACTCGACTGGTGAGTTGTTGGCGTCCTGCTGCAGATGTCTCTCTCTCTCTCTCTCTCTCTCTCTCTCTCTCAGTCTCTCTCTCTCTCTCTCTCTCATCGGAAACTGTGTGGTGACATATCGATGCCTAAGTGGCAAAACCTCGTATCTGCATACCATGCAACATTTCAAAGCCGCCAAAATGGCTCTAGTGATTGAAAAGAGCAGATTTTTTCGATGTTCGATTTTCGAAGAACTGCTCTTTTTGATAACTTGAGCTATTTTGGCGGCCTTAAAATGTTGTATGGCTTTTCTGCAGAGAATGCAGATACAAGGTTTTGCCACTTTGTGTTTGTGAGAAAGAGTAGTTGGTATTGATGTCATCACGATAACAAAACAGTCTATATATCAATAATACTGCTTGCTTGTCTGAATTTAGGCGGGGCTTGTAATTAAAGTTTTATCGTGATCTTCAAGTTTTTTATGAGTATTATAATGTGTTCAATGATTATTTTTATTGATAGTGGTAAAACGATTTGTTTTGTTAATATGAGTGATACAGGCGATACGTGATAAAGAATGCGTTTGTGGATAGGAGGGCAAACAAAATTCCAACTTTAATTTTTAAATGTAAAGAAATAGTTATATATAAAATCAAGAGAGTAGACCTACAATTAAAAATATGTGGCTTCAAAGAGTTGATAAGGTATCGCCAAAACTTCATAACGATTACTATAGTTTAATGACCCGGCACCTCCACCATTTTTTCCCCACCTAATTTTATTTTTTCAGTAGTTTTAAGCAACCAATGGCTGGAGATACCACCATAATTTGGTGAAGATACATTTTATCAGCCACAATCTTACCCAACACCATTTAAACTAGTTTTGTGTTTTCGTTCATGTCTTTCGAACACAATAAGTGCTATTTTGAATGCTAAGAGTTTATTGTTTGTGTGGTTCATACACCCTTATCCGAATAAACTTGAATTACTTAAAATTATTTGAGGGTTTAATAGATTTTTCTTGCGTTATAAAAGGCAGACAGGTGCAATGCGTTTTGGGCTTCACCCCAGTGGCGTCGGAACAGGGGGGGGCAAGGGGGGCATTGCCCCCCCTAACTTTCATGCCGTGGGGGCATAGGGGGGCAGATTTTAGAGTTATAAAATCAAGACTTCTACTCTACTTTTTGGGAAAGCAACCGTCTATCCGACTATCTTTATAACCAGCCACCCGTCTTGTATTGCGTGCCGGTCACTTACTTCAGTAAGAGTGGACACGTGACTCAGACTCACGTCTAATCCAAACATCCCTTTGAATGATTTGCTAGAGTTATTGGCTGACGCAAGTTGGGCTTTGGTTCCCTCGTGTTGCATCGTTATGCGTTCACTGTTCAGTCATCTTTAGAGTGGTGTATAGTGACTGTGATTATAGCGAAGTGGCAAGTGGGAAGATTATTCCTCTTGGAGTGTAAGTAGTGTAATGTGAAGTGTAAAGTAAAGTGTGTGTGTGTGTTTAGTGTTTCGTGTTTTGTGGTGTTAAAGATTAAATTAATATCGTAATTTTAAATATGAAACGTACTAAACAGCCTTCAGTTAGTGTTTTTTTTTTTTAAGAAAAGGGTTAAACAAAAATATGTTTGCCTTTGCTTCGTCATTACATAAAAAATTATGTTGTAATTAATGGGCCACTGAACGTTAAATTTTTAGTATTTAGATCGCAGATAGTTGATGTAAAACATCGTTTACAGAGTCCGAGTGCAGTTAAAACATGACGAAATAACTGTAGTAAAGTGAAATTTTTTTCGCCTTCGGCGAAAAAGGCCTTCGAAGGCTGGGGCCTCGCCCCAGACCCCAGCTGTACCCTACGAAATCTACTAATGGTTTTGCCCCCCCCAACTTTCAAAACGTTCCGACGCGCCTGCTTCACCCAACTTCTAGTTGCCGTCATTTCAATATAATCTTAATTATACTGCATGGTTGACAAATAAATTATGTTAATGAATAATCTTCAAAGAGCTAGACAAATATATAACATTTCTGCGTGAATCGTTGTTACACTCGGATTTATTAAAAGTAAAGCTGGCGTGAGTTAATGCGTTAGATGATTGTATGTAAGGAGATGTCGACCACAGAGGATGGTGTCCTCGGTCATCGCCGACAGCCAAAATGTTTCGCGAACAAGTGTAGCCGTAAAGAACGTGAAATTTGATTTATCTGACATTGTTCTTAGCATAAATCAGGACTTTATCTCTCCTAAGCTGAAAGCCCCTGCAAGTATGCACAGTGCAGATACTCGCGTGAATATGATTAATTCTAAAGATGGAAGCCTTTCTGCAGCCAGTATAACACTTGACAACCAATGTCAAGGAAGGATGTGAGCCTACACTCCCCTATAAGCGAACAATATGAGCAAATTGTTGTTTTTAAATCATTTTTGTAGATTACAACTCTTTAATATTGAACAAGTACAACTTTCGGAGCTTAAAAATTATATTCCCGTCATCAGGTTATTTAAAAAACATCATTATCAAAAACATATCACAACAAACAAAGTTAGATAAGGATTTCACAAATAAACACACATGAAAGTTGACAAAATCAAGCTATTTGTCGTATATTATAAAGTTGTTATGTTCTGAAATGTGTTAAATATTGTTAAATTAAATTTAAAACTAAAATTGTCGTTGATTGGCAAGAAATGTAATGAATGAACTCAAACCAACTTGTTTACAATGTTTAATCTCCATTGATAAATTGTTTGATCGCCATATCAAGCGAATTTCCTCGTATACGTTCTGAATATTCTTTTGACTCAAATATTCACCCAAAAGATTATGATGTGTACCACAACCTCAAGGAACAGTCGTTAGAGCCTCAAAGTAATCCAGGAACCTCTGCGTACTGAATCACAACCTGATTTGTCTTACCTCGAATATGCACGAACCATGCTAGAAATATAACTTAAACATAATTTAAACATATCATTGTCGGAACATATAGAACACAAGCGTGATAGCCGCGCTATGCCCAGATTAGGATTAAGACAGATTAAAATAAACTCGTAAACTAAACCGATTAGTTTGGTTGACAGAAACGTCGCTCGTTTGTAGAATTCTAGGGCTTCACGAAATCTATTGTTAGCCCCACCAGAGTCGATAAAGAAGTTTCCCCTTTGGGGAGGTCCCCTTACTCCGAAGTCAAAACGGAATCTAACGTCCTGCGCGCTGAGAGCGGCTCCAACGTGAAACTAATAAAAGCACTGCACGCTAAATACGGTAAGTAGATTATCGATGTGCAGTGACGCTGAAATCAACAAACAACAGACGAAACGTCAAACTTCAATTTTATTTCAATCATATTAGCCCTGGGCCCTAGTCTTTTAAAACGATTTACTTTTGATTTATTATTGTACTATAAAGTGTTGCGCAGGCGTCACTGACATTTTCGTGCGAAATAATTTGAGATATGCCTTGTTCAAGCCTAACGGACGTAAGTGTAGCCTTGGCCCAAGGCCACAATACAGTTTTTAGACGTAAGTACGCCCTAGGCACTCAAATCGAAATCTTGAACAATACATATTGTCGGCCTAGCTCCTAAGCTTAGGTCTACTCCATCAGAAATATCCTCATTAATAAAGAGAGTTTGCTTTATGCCAAAACATTCGCCAACATTCGATCGTATTTAATATTTTGACGTTTCCGCCATTTGTCGTCATCGACTGTTATACTAGTAGAAAAGTGACGTACTTTTATTCCATCAATCGTCACACAGAGTCGCGCGGAACGTTAGATTCCCAACGCCAAAAACCGACTTTTTATTTAACCCAGGGCGGTATAGGGAGTTGGAGGACCTCCCCAACGGGGAAACTTCTTTATCGACTCTGGCCCCACTGACGTTGAAACCGCGCGTTCCGAGTCTACGTTGCCTCAGAAACAATAAGCACTTACCTACTACACGGCGTTCGATTGATTTCTGTATAAATTTCCTTTGTATTAGTTTAATCTGTTATGATTTTCGAATTCATGCCTCTACTGCTCCCGTTGATTTAAAAAAAATGTCGGAGATTTTATTAGCATTTTACATACTTTTCTTGCTTCGGTTTATAGGTTTTAACTTTTTCTGCAAATATACAACACGTTATAGCCTCTTACTGGCAAGCTTTTCATTTCTCTCACAGTTGGAGAATGGTCACAAACGTACCGGCGTAAGGTTAGAATAATTGCGATTAAATACGATTAACTATATCGACATTAATACAGACAAAATTAACAAACGTTGCATTTATTTAGAAAATACTAACAATATATTCGAGCTCCCCCCCCCCCCCCCCCCCACAAAAAACACAGTAGCTTCAGTCATTTTTTAAAGGGAAAATTGGTTAAAATTTAATTTGTAATTGCTGATTAAGGTTATACAAGAAGATAAAAGTGTCTCCTAATGCTAGGTACCACCATCACCACCTACATTCATTCATTCCACATAGGATTTGGACGTAGGCCTACTAATCGATGTCCAGACTCATAGATCAACAATGTCTCGTGCTCGTACGTCAACCAATGCATTGCGACACGAGTTTTAAATAGTACCTTACATAACCACGACAATGGTCAATCTAAAGTTCAAGTTACGTCAGTGATCGAGTAGAGGCGACAATGCTAACGGTTTTATTGTACTGTAATAAATATTTCATTTGATTAAACTCATATTTTGTTTGAAGTATATAATAACATAAGTAGTAGTATTACTTTGTTTATTTTTAAACAAAGCTTAGTCTTTTCATGAAGTTTGCCTCATAAAACATAATTTAACTTATGAATTAATTGGTGTACAGTTTAGCAAAAAATTGTTATTGTTGTCCGCATGGATACCGAATTGAACTTAGTTGTTTCCGAGAAAATATTATAATTTACTACATTTTACTTATCTTTCAAAAGACACTTGTTGTTCTGTAAGTGGCTCGTGAATAATCATTTCAGTAATACTTCTCTGTAAAAATCCAGCATGTTCGTGTTTTACTTGCAAGCCACTTTTCGGATTTTGTTTTAGGATAACAAAAAAATGTTATTTAATGCGATGGCGACTGTATACCCATAAGGCAAACGTTATAAAGTTAATTTGATACCTATGCGTAATTAAAACAAAAAGTGTTGTTCAACTTTAGAGAGTGCACTTTTTTTATTGACGTCTGTTATTTAGTAAGTTAGTTAGTAAGTAAGTAAGTAAGTAAGTAAGTAAGTAAGTAAGTAAGTAAGTAAGTAAGTAAGTAAGAAAGTAGTAATTAGTAAGTAAAGTACTTAAAAAAAATTTGTTTAAAAATGATTGGCGTATGGTATTCGAACTCATTCTCCTTGATACATGAGTTATGTACAAGGCATCGTAGACAGTTCATGAAACTTTTTACTTTTTTTCTTACGGTGTAACTTTTTAGAGACAGAGAAATAGGGCCTATCAATTCTTCATCATGGCCAAAAGTTTCTTTTCACTCTGACAAGCTGAATTATTTGTTTTCCTTCATCTTTGTCACTAAAAAAATATTTTTAAAATTCCACCATTTATCAATCGTTTCCTTGTTTCCTCCTCCTGTTTTCCTCCCCCCCCCCCCCCACACATTGTCTCCGAAAACGAGCTAAACATACAGCGCGACCCTCGAGTGACCCACGAGGATCGCGCTATGTAAATACGCGTCGCATCTGCGCGTTGTATTATGCATGTTTTCCACGGCGGAGAAGAATTACCTTTGCAAATGAAGTCACGAAGGTCCCCCTTAAAACATGATAATGTTATTGCTGTGTTTGATGTTTTGGAAAAGAAAACTTAACAGAAGTATAAACCGGCGCTCAAGACAACATGCGATAAAATAACATTCATCCGTTAGTTTTGTCACTCGTAAAAGATCGTCGTAGCTATGAAAGCACATAATAAATTGTTTAGAAATGTTCTGGATTAGTCTTGATGATTCTGGCGTCGCCCGCGGGTGAGTCGTGCCCAACTATCTGGTTGATGTTTCCTAGTTCAAATACCAATCTCTGGTTGGCTATTGGTCACGCGTCCATTACGTCGGCGCCAACATGGTCGTCTCGGTCCGCTTTAAATTTAAGTTCCCCACTGGAAATGGGTTACGTGACTGAGTGGGTAGACCCTAAATAGAGATGCATTTATTTACTAACCATGAATTGAAAAGATCGAAATGAAGTAAATATATCGACGTATTTGAAACGAGAAACTGTAGCATCGTTCATGTTTAATTGAAAAAAAAGTTTCTGTTATTTATTTATGTATTTTTTTTAGTTACACTCAAATACAGCATCTGTGCCATTTTATATCCAGGTAATACACATCGTACACATATAACATAATAAAAAACATTTCAACATACAAATTCTAGTAAACATACAATATGATGAATTGATGATTTACAATGTTATTGTACCCTATACCTATTAAAAATAACAAAACGCATGCATAACAAAACAATATATCATTATTAATTTAAAATTTACGAGTAGATACCGGATTAATGATTTGTGATGTGCAGAATATATGACAAAAAAGGCCGAAATCTAAAAGCAAAAATGCCAATTTATAAGTAAGGGGTGGCTGTACATTATGTGGTAAGCCATTGTGAAATCGTAGAGTCAAAACCACGTGATTCTGTATAGTCGCATTTACTTGTAGGGTATGTACTATGTAGTATACAATAAATCACGGTGTGGTAATCCCATATAATAATTGTAAAAGATGTGGCTGTATTGTGAACTACCTGCCAATGTGTACACATCGCAGTTATTTGCTAATCCAGGAAGACAATGTGTGCAGTGTTGAGTGTTGACTTTTGTCATTGTACAGCATTAGTACATTGAAAAACAATATTATCTTTTGTCGGTGTTGTAACAAGAGATATGAATCTTACATCGTACGATATGGATCCACGTCTGTAAAACTTGAAGACCATGTTACCAGCTGTAGGTATTATTTCGTGTGTACTTTCTTGTTTTAAATATTATAAACACAGCACAAATTTGTTTGCCTGTTTTCTTTCTTATATTTCTGTTGGACGAGCTCTGCAAACTAGGTTAGGTAGTAATATTAGAGGGGTGTTTACCCGCTAAACAAAAAAATATATTTTATTCAGGCTAACTAGTTATGAATTTAGAACATAACATAAACATTATTTGGAAATCTCCCCCAAGACATAACATGGAAACGATCTTTTTGCCCTGTGACCTTGGAGGATTTTCATCCCAAAAAATATTGACCATTAATGACGTACTCGACAGCCTTTTTCTGTTAATCTTCTATATTTTGTTTTGTAATTTGGGCAAGTGGTTCGGTCAAAATATGCTGATTACCAAGAAGGGGTGTGATTTTGGAATGCATTATTTTTGCGTGTTTGAGTGTATATTTGTGCACAGTTTCAAGGCACGATGTTATAAAGGGCCATTTTAGATTGGTACGATGTTCTAGTATCTATGCGGAACAAAAAATAAGCAGGTTAAAGCCGATTTAAGAAATTTCCCAAAATACCAATTTTCGCAATTTTCTTGATCAAAAAATTGAAAAATTCGTGCAAAATCACAGTTACAAGATATAAATTTTTAAACGGTCATTTGAGTGCAGTATTATGCTATAGATTATGTGGTAAAAAATAATTGTTTGGGTTATTAGCCCCTTTAAAGACATTTCGCGCCTGCAAATCTAATTGTAAACAGTTCAAACCGTAACTTGTATTTTTAAAAACTGAGAATACTATCTGCTCAGCGTACTAAATGTGGTATTTATCTCGACCTAGGTAGTTATTGATCATTCTTAATCTGTATTGTTCATTTTAATCCTTAATCTGTATTCTTGAATCAACTCTTATCTACAAATTAATATTATTACTTTAACTTTTAATGTTATTCACCATCGTTATCTAAATGAAAACCAGCTTATATAAAACATGTGTGTTTATTACCACTAGGAAAACGCTAAAGTCCCGCCGCGTTGATGGATGAGCTTTTTAAAGGTTTTAGTTTGCGTGGGATATCTTTACTTTTGCAAGTGCTTTGTTTTGCTGCCTACGCATTCTAGGTGAATGTTGTCAAGTTTCTTTTGTTTCTTGTCAATTGGTATTATTTACCGTAAAAAACTTGTATTAAAAGCTTTATTTCTATGGATTCTGGCTAAATTTTTCCACTTTTTCTTTCAAAAGGTACTACATAACCATAACCTTAATGTCCATGTATAATATGAACGTTGTAGCCCCACCCGTTTGGTCTGAATTGGCCCAAATGGCACGAAAATATCGCACAAAAAGTCAAAAAAGTATATTAAAAGCTTTATTTCTCTCGATTCTGGCTAACTTTTTCAACTTTTTCTTTCAGAAAGCAATACATCACCATAACCTTAATGTGTATGTGAAATATGAACGTTGTAGCCCCACCCGTTTGGTCAGAATCGGCCCAAATGGCACGAAAATATCGCACTAAAAATCGAAAAAAATCGTAAAAGTACGATATTCATGAGAAATATTTCTTCGATTGTACCCAAAAACGTGGCAAGTCTAAGTTCAGAGAAAACGAAGGTCGTGTCAAATTTTCATCAAGATCGCATATGCCGTTTGCCCGGTAGAGAGCGAACAAACAGACGGAAAAACAAACAAAAAAAAACAAAAAAAACAAAAAAACACATCGAGCTAAATTTTTTGGGGGGTCGGTGAAATTGAAGTCTTCGCTTCGCTCATCCAATTACAAGAATTTATACTCATACTATTTAGGCTAGTGACATTATATATAGCAGTACACCTCTGGGATACTGTTCTCGGTCAAACTCTGTTTTTGAGAGCAGTTGACCTATACTTTTTTGACTGTCGCAATTTACATGCAATGTTCTGATATAATTTTAATAACAATAATTAAAAAACAAATGCGGAATGAGAGATTTTTTCTGGGACGCTTTCCGAGTGTTAAATTATACACATAACAGTGCCACAATTCTAGTTATTTATGCACGTAAACTAATCGCACGCAACCGAAATTTTATTTACGGTATCAGAAGATTATTAAATACATTTAAAAATTACAAACTTTTCATTTGAAACTCGTTGCTTGCAGAAAGGCTTCAGTTTTGAAAATAGTCTTCCTTTTACTCCAATATAATCGATTCACCAATATGATTTGATTCGAACAGACAACTCACCAACCGTACCAGACTCACGATTCATCTTATTCTTCTTGATATTCCGATCAAACTCTTGCGGTATATATCTTCGAGGATATCACACTGGCGACGCTGAGACAGTCGCTCTGGGACAGTCTCAACTGAGACAGCATCATCAGTCGGTAGCTTCCCCGGGGATTTGTGGCTCGCGTGCGTCGTAAAGTTAAATTGCTTTTCGTATATCACTGTCAAATCAAATTGCTCACAAGCAGTAACTTGTTGTGCACGTTTTGTTTAATCCATCGTGTCTTCAAGTGGGTCAATGCATATGCATGCATAATGTATTCTGGTATGTTCATTTTATGGTAGGAATCGTGTCTTGGATTTGGGATAAAATAAACCACTCTTCATTTGAATAAAAACAATTTGCAGGCATAAATATATTTTTATAAAAGTATCAGCAAACTATAAAGTGTGATTTCTTACAGCTATTTTTACGATATGGGGCAGCAGGAACATATTTTTACTAATAATTACATACTCATGAATGAATATATTTATTTTGGTAAATACATAAACTTTCCATAGTATTTTATGCTCGGTATACTTAATATTTTCTACTTGTATTTTTCTACCAATTTTCAAACCAACACAATAGGGAATATGCACCAAGTCCAAATATTGACGTGGGTGTAAGAAATGGATAAAAAAAAACACTTAAAATCCATTATACTGCAATTAAAAGCAATTTAAAGAAAATATTTTAAATTCTATTGAGGCTCAAAGTTTGTAGTATTTTATTTCCCGCGCAAACAGCACGTGACGTCAAGATTCAGGTCTAGAGCACGCTAGAGCATTGTTGACCAATGGGCTTACATACATACTTAGATTGCACAGTTCTGTTAATATCACTGTTTGGCATTACCTTATTGGCCGATTCGCATCAGTACCATATAGTGACGTAGATGCTCATTTTTCCCGCCATTATTATTGATGCAACTTTCAGCTTACTTTTATAAATGAAAATCTTATTTAAATAATAAATAATATGATTAACGTATTCAGAATGAAGTCCTTAATGTAGTGGAGTGATAAAAAAAGTTAAGGTATATTCCCTAATCCCTATTATGTTTAATGTGTCTCCTACGAATAATGTTGCTTTTGGAGTCTCTGTAAAATCCGTTGTATTGAATACTCTTTTGAAGTGACTTTTCTATTACTCTTCTCACGATTCTTTCTTTCTACGTGACGCAAATACCTGTTGTTTTTATGTGTGACAAAACTTTAGTCACCACTTGAACTAAACCTTAACCCACCTCAGGAATGGAGAACCGTACGCTACCGGTTTTCTAATAATGTTCTATGTTAGCCGTATACGATTCTTTCTCCAAGATTAGGTCAATATTTCAAGACCGATATTGGCTGGTCTTTTAACCGTTGATGCATCGGCCAATTTGGTTATTTTATTACGTAATAAATCGCGAATACGAGTTTGGGCTGTGTTAGTTGCGCGCCCAGTGATAGGATCACGGTACTAGATCTTGTGTGTGGAACACCTTACACCTGTTATAAGTTATCACGCATGCGCGCTGCTGTAGTGCTACTAGTAGCGCGCCCAGTGATAGGTCACGGTACTAGATCTGGTGTGGGAACACCTACACCTGTTATAAGTTATCACGCATGCGCGCTGCTGTAGTGCTACTAGTAAGCGCGCCAGTGATAGGTCCACGGTACTAGATCTTGTGTGTGGAACACCTTACACCTGTTATAAGTATCGCGCTGCGCGCTGCTGTAGTGCTACTAGTAGCGCGCCCAGTGATAGGTCACGGTACTAGATCTTGTGTGTGGAACACCTTACACCTGTTATAAGTTATCACGCATGCGCGCTGCTGTAGTGCTACTAGTAGCGCGCCCAGTGATAGGTCACGGTACTAGATCTTGTGTGTGGAACACCTTACGGACAATCCCTAGACCCAAATATGATTTCTAAAGAATGCAGTAAAGACGTCTGAAAAGTAAGTATAATGTAAGAGGGGCTTATTAAAAGAGCAGATTATTTTTTTGAATTTTTTTTTGAAGGGCCATAACTTCAGAATCAACAATTATACTAAAATTACTGGAATCAGTTGTTCAAGTTCAAAATTTAATTTTGAGCAGCGGTTTTTTGTATATTATTTCTACACTCCTTTATCTACAACCTAAATATAAGGATTACTGATTTTATTCGGTTTCAGGCGTTGCATGATTTTTCCCGTTAAACGGTACAAAAATTGAAATTGTACCGGCAGTCGAAAAAAATTGTGCAACGCAACAAACCATATAAAACCAATAATTCTTATATTGAGGTTGTAGATAAAGGAGTGTAGAAACAATATACAAAAAAAACGCTGGTCAAAATTCAATATTGAACTTGAACAACTGATTCCAGTAATTTGAATATAATTGTTGATTCTGAGGTTATGTACCGTCAAAAAAAATTCAAAAAATAATCCGCTCTGTTATTAAGCCCCACTTACATTCTACATAGTTTTCAGACGTCTTTACTGCATTCTTTAGAAATCATATTTGGGTCTAGGGATTCCCCTTACACCTGTTATAAATTTATCACGCTCTCGCACTGCAGTAATTTACTTGAGCTACCTGTCCAGTCCAGTGTCCATGGTGTCATATTGTGTTGTGTGAGAGAGATATATGCATGCCATCCCTGATGCACTTAAAACATTACCATTTATCTACAGGCGTAAAACCGATTTCCATTCTCATAAGCTCATTTCCCGAAACTTTGCTTAGTTTGATCAAAGATTTTGAAGTTCGATTTTTTTAAATTTTGGATTATGGATGGCCTCAGGCTGCCAGTAGGGGGTGGGGTGGGATATGGAAGAGTGTGAAGTGAAATGCAAGAAACTTGTTTGGCAATGAAGTTTTCTGTCCAATCCATGATTAATGTGGTAATGCCAAGCTGGTTCGCCCGGATTCTCCGCCAGGATCGCGTGATCGGGGAGTAACCACAGGACTCTTTACATTGTGGTTCCAGTGGAACTTACACATGGCGGTGGCAAACCCCGATCGTTCTGCACTCTGGTGGGAGATTAGTTTGTTGACCATTGCCCTATTATGAGGAAACGAAACTCCCTGACGAGAGAGTATACTCTCCACAGCCTGCTAGATCTCCTGCTGATGACGACGGTGACAGCAGGCGGTGTGTCGTCATCATGGGGTCAGTATCTGACGAAAGGTTGTGGCTTCAGCTATAAACAGACGCGGTGTTGTTCTATTATTCGGGGCCTCGGCCTGGAGCCAACTGTTGAAGAGGATGATCGGTCCGCGGATGTATTTCGGTGACGACTGGTGCATGGACACGAGTGTAAGGCTAACGTGATGTAGACGGAGGGCTTTCAAGATGATGCGATGACATCCCCATCAATCTCACAGGCTTACGCGGGTCCGAGATATTGAAAGAGGTGTAGAAAGCTCCTCAGTAGAGTACACTCCATTTTACCCGGTGACTAAAAGACTGACTAAAAGTGACTAAAAAAAGTTGTTAGTGGCTGTTTATAAAACTCAATACTAGCATGTGCGTATGACTGGCTAAGGGAAACCTTCGAAAAAACTTTCAGTAAGGATTGCCGGTGGTTGGTATCAGGGTGTTTTTGACTTTAAATCAGATTTAGTTCAAAGGATTTATTTAATAAAAATCAATGATTTAAATCAAATGCTCTTTTTCTTCATTTTGAGCAACAAATTCAAGAGTTCTAACTGATTTAGGCAAAGTTTTCCCTAAAATAATTTTTGAATTATATTTTATAAAACGCTTGTGAAAGTATTTAATTCGCTCACCAACTTGACAAGTTTGAAACACTGATATTTTTTATTTAAATCAATAAAAATCTTTATTTAAATCGGCTAAAATCGAAAAAATCTGATTTAAATCGAAAAGTTGATTTTTTTATAAAATATATCCGATTTAAATCAAATAAATTATGATTTTGATTTTTTTGATAAAATTTAAAAAAAAAAAAATGAAATCACACACCCTGCGGTTGATGTTGACAAGACGTTCTCCTGATCTAGAGTTTACAAGCCCCCGAAAAGGACGTGGGTTCGAATGTTTTTGTAATTTGTCCTTCCTCGACACAACAACTCACTCACCGTTTAGAAAGTAAAATAAGATATCTTCATGAATCATATTGATCGTTTGGCACTTTTGCTAGCGTCGACGCCGTTTCTTGTTGTAACTTTAACAAACAAGAATAAACAATAAATCGAATGTGACAGTGAGAAAATATTGGAAGGATAAAGCAAATCATTTTAGGGACATCAAAATAAAATATGTGGCAAGATATAGTTATCCCCTAGGATTTCCTCACTCAAAGATGATCGACGTGGTTTGTTCTACTAACATTATTTGAACCTTCCTGTCAATATTCAAATACCCCAAAAGTTAACAAAAAAGGGTAATTTGTATATTAACGAATAAGTTTATTTTGCATATCGTCTCTATTAACCTTTCGATTTAGACACAAGACAAAGCAAACTTCCTATACACTTGTTGGGTTTCACGTTTCAACCGTTGTCAATCTCAATTTATTTCAGGACATAGTATAGTACATAATTATTATACAAGTAAAAGTAATTCATAGACTATTATTATCGAATGTGTCGCCTGATGATATTAAACAAAATAATAATTTGTAGATAAAATGCAAACTACAAAAGGCAACAAACGTGGGTAGACCACAAAAGTGCGTAGACTCTGCGAATTTACTTATTCATTCGTTCGTTCGTTCGTTCGTTCGTTCGTTCGTTCGTTCGTTCGTTCGTTCGTTCGTTCGTTTGTTCGTTCGTTCGTTCGTTCGTTCGTTCGTTCGTTCATTCATTCTTTCTTTCGTTCGTTCGTTCGTTCGTTCGTTCGTTCGTTCGTTCGTTCGTTCGTTCGTTCGTTCGTTCGTTTATTCATTCATCATTTATTTATTTATTTATTTATTTAATATCATTAAGTAGTTCGTACACCACTACCATCAGAAACTCAAGAGTAGACATCTGCTTGCTTGATTTACTTATGGTCGTGGTCGTGGTCGTTTAGTTCGTCGAGTCTGGAAAACGTGACTATTTATATTATTCCCGACACGTGGGGAACTAGGCCACAGCCATCCCGACACGTGGGGAACTAGGCCACAGCCATCCCGACTCTGCTATTTAGTTTATCGTTTAGATATTTTCGTTGAGTTTTTGTTACGTTTCGCGCCGGTTCAGTAGCTCATGGGTTGGGATAGCGTTCAGTGCACTCACTCTATTTCGCCAAGTTTTCAAGACACACTTCACAACGTTACGAAGCTTTTCATTTCAATACTTCAGAAGTATACGAGTTTTCTCATCGTTTACCTCGTACGTGTGAGTGTAAAGTGTTTACTATTGGTTGACTATCAAATCAACACATTTGTTGTTTTCAATGTGACAAAACTGAAGATCGAGTAGATTTTAGAATGAATTGGTGCGGACGATCACCGCCTAGTGTGCAGTACTTTCGTATTTTTCGAACTACATGGAGAAAAGTCAACTTTTTCTGGTTCGGTTTTCACACTGACAGATAATTAGATCCTTGTTTCTCAAACATATCCATTTTACCATTTAAGTGATTGATTTTTTCCTTCAAGTCCTCAAAGTTAATTAACTTTTTATTTTTAGTCGATATTTATAAATTTCGCGTGACAATCGTATCAGTATACATGTGAATGTGGCTGAAAGTACGAACGCAATTTCTGCTAGACTGGTGGCGTTTTCCCGCTAATTTGTTTGTGATTACAAAGTTCGCTATAGCGTGTACCACGAAGCTTCCGTGTACAGACTGTTGTCGGAGATACTTTCGATCACGTGTTTGAACTGAAAGCGAGAAGGGAATTAAGATTAATTCTACCACAGATAACAGATCTGTTATCTGTGTAACTTAAGGTAAGAAACTCCACATAGACACGAATCGCGTTGATCAAAATTTAAAAATACACACCACGATAGGTTTGGCTCAGTAACACACAATACATGCTAGAAATAATTGGCAAGGCATGCTTTTGACTTTATTTTCACTCATTTTAATAAATAAATAAATTGATTAATACATAACTATACGTTACATATTTTTAACGAGGGCAGCAAATATCAATGGAAATTTTTTATTTCACATATTGGCATTGGCATTTGTGGGATTGATCAGTTCCCCCTTATGAATAAAACCTAAATTCACCACTGCAAAAAGGTGAAATTGTATTTTGGCTCAAAAAAGGTATCGCATCGACTTGAGATGAGTGACATATTATATTACACGACTATTTCTTACACAAATTTTTGTTTTACTTTTTTTCTAGTCCAAATTTTCATTTGCATTGATTATTCTATCTGGTATAGAATCCCAAAGTGGTTACATCGAAACAGGCTGCACCTTCAAGCCTCCTATGTTCCTAATTGACGGTCACCTCATACATTCAGATGAAGCTGATCCTGTTTGACCTCAGCTCAGCTCAGACACAAAAGATTACACTTGCAGGAGAAGACCCAGCTCTCTCGTGAGATGCACGTGCGCTCTGACACGAGCATTATTATTCAAATGTTATTCTGATGCTTTACACAATGCGAGCCTTGACATATCGGAACGTGCATAAGTCTCACAGAACACGGGTATCGCATTGAATATTACAGACTGCAGTGTACCTTTTAGTCTCTTTTACCGAACCTTATCATCACTGTGGTTTTAAGTGTATTACACATTAAGTTAAGTAAGTATCTATAGTGCTGATATAGATCTAGATACGCAAAAATGATGTGTTATGTTTGCAGTTTTGTATAAATGTAGTTTCAGAATCTATGGCGATTACAGATAAGGTTGACGAATATGTGTTCAAAATTGTACTTCCTGAAAATTCGCTTATTTTACTAATGCAATATTTTTAAAACAAAATTATACACAATTCAATATACTGAGAACGCTGTCCTGCAAATACTTGACAGATAGATTGACACAAAAATGTTTTATGGATTTCTAACGTTTTGTGATTTTTATCCTGCATTATATTGTATAGCTCTACCAATCACACAAAATCCCCGAAGTTTCCTCAAGCTTTCAATTCTTTCCTCCTCTTCCTTTGATAGGAGGAGGAGGGTACGAGAGAATGGCAAAGAAATAGGGGGGGGGGCAGGTGTGAATATATAGGTGTTGAAGACAATTGTTTACTTGCGTCATAATATTATTTTTACACCTTGAGACAATACTGCTGAGAAAAGGGTCAAGAGTCAGTAGCTTGCTGGCGCTCGAAGTGGAATATCATCATGGTGTTTAGCCGACTTTCAGTGTAAGACTTACAGAAGACTGTCAACACCGTGTAAGTTTTTTGACTTCAAGTATCCTAGTATTTTTTAACACACGTCGGACCTGCCGTAGATGCAAGTAATACTGTCTTATTTTATTTATTTATTAAAAGTATATCCAGACATTTATCAAAACACTGATTTACACGGAAAATGCAAAACAAATATAAAGTACGTAATGCAATCATACAATATTTTAATGAGTACGAAAGTGTTCCAATGAGTAAATACGCGAGTAGAGCAAAATAAAACGTCGTCGTAAATTTATTTTATCGATGTGTCAAAATGCTCTAATATTTTTTAAAAAAATTCAAAATATTCTAAAATAGTGTCATGCAAATTTGTGTAGGCCTATTTTATTTTCCAAGCGAAATATTATAAAGTAGGTGATTTGATTTTAACATTTACTACAGTGTTCGTGATTGTGTTGGTTGCAAATTGTACATTTATTTGAATAATTTCTCGATCTTCCGAATTATCTCGAATAGCTATAGGCCTATATGCAATACTCTGAGGATAGTTTTGCTCTGGATGTATCGTCGAGCTGCCATATTCTGTCACGTACACACATTAGTGACGTCACGTGGTGCCCCTGGCGTCGCGATGTCGCTCAGACGTAGCGGGCGTCGCGACGCCACTTACCATTCAAACCAAGCTGAGCCGGGACAATGACGTGGTCGTCCCGGTGCCTTGGGGATAGGAGGTTCAATACACAGGGAAACTGGAACACCAACACAAACAAGTAGTTTAACTGGGAGTGAACACTCTGTGGGTGTGTTTCTATTTCATTCCTACCCACGCAAAATGTCCTATTATTAACATCAAGTCTCGTGTTTCGAAATAATATCACATTCTGTTGAAGTGATCGGCCTTTTTGTCTTATGAAATTTTATTTTCATTTGTAAAATTAATATACAATACAAAATAATAGTTTTATTTCCATGGCTTAAATACAATGACAGCATTTATTTATTCATTATTAAAAGTCTTATACCGCACGTTCGTTAGTACCATTTTACACAGACCCTAACTACTTCCAAATAAAACTAGGAAAACGCTTAAGTCCCGCCGCGTTGTTGGATGAGCGTAATTGGTGCATTGAGCTGCCATGTGTTATGAGGATTTTCTGTTGTTCTGTGACAAAATTATTACAAAGTCGAATAATTTTTTTAAATTAAATAATTAAATAAAATAAAAAATTGACTTTATTTTTCATTTTTTTTATGAATCGTAATTTTTAAAAAAGAAAAAAATCGTTAAATTGCGATTTTCATAAGAAATAATTATTCGATTGCGCTCAAATTTTACAAGAATATATTAATTCGTAAAATTAAGGTTCTGTGAAAAATTCATTACAATAGGATAAAGCATGTAGGTGTTATAAGTCAAAGACTTGTTTAAAAAAAGAAAAAAAACGTGTAAAATTTCGATTTTCATGAGAAATAATTTTTCGATTGCGCTCAAATTTCACACGAATATCTTAATTCATAAAATTAAGGTTTTGTGAAAAAATCATTAAAATCGAATTAAGCATGTAGGTGTTATAAGTCGAAGAAATATTTTAAAAATTGAAAAAATTCGTAAAATGGCGATTTTCATGAGAAATAATTTTCCGATTGCGCTCAAAAACGTGGCAGTTCTAAGTTCAGAGATTTCGAAGGTCTCCATAAAATTTCATCGCAATTGGAGTATCGGTTTAGCCGGAATCGTGTTAACAAACACACAATAATACAAACAGAAAAAAAGAAAGAAAAAAAAAAAAACATCCCGGATTTTTTTCTCCAGTGTAGTGAAATGGAATCTTCGCTTCGCTCGCTACGCTCATCCAATAAATGGTGACAATGAAATGGCGAATGATACTCGGAGATAAAAAAAAAAGAGATGGTTATGAACAGTAAACAATTATATTATGCAAAACCGCAAATTGCCTTGACCCTTGCCATGCATGGGTATGTGGAAAAATATTAACTAAAACATAATGTATTTAACTAAATTAAACAATAAATTGCTAAGCGTATATTACCATACTTCTATATTATAAACAAAAACGAAATCAGCCACTTTTTAAAATTCCCTTCAATTTGTCTCCTTCACACGATATTAACAATATGTCCACAACTTTACTTACATCACGTAAACATCTTAGTAATGCAATTTACAAAACGTCACCTACATCCAATAAATTATAATCAAATTAAGAAAAGTACTTTTCTACGTGCTCTTAATTCTTACGGCTTCTCTCCGGCACTGACTACAGTATGAAAGTGCACTCTGTAGTTACACACCAGAGCGCTCGCCGCGCTGCATCTGCCTATACCTCAGCTAGCTACTACAGCAGCGCTGCTCGCGGGCAGGAGTGGCACTACCGGTGATTGTGGTTTCCTAGGGTTGAAGTGAAACACGAGGGCATCGACTGGCTTCAGTGTGATTGGCCTGATTTGTCCAATCTCAGCTAACCATCATGAGAATATTCAGGATATTTAGTCCTAGACAGGTGACGATGTAGATTATATATTGATTTATTGATAGATTTATTTAATATCTATTCTATTCAGTTCGGATTTATAAATGAGGACAAGAGATAAATAAAACTAATTACATAAAATCATACTATAATAATTTTTTTAAACTGTAACGTCCTGTCTATTGTTAAATTTGAAAATGTAATATTCACAACAACTAATGTAAGTAAGAGCAATATTTTGATAATATAAATTCCAAATTTCTGTACAGTATCATAATATTTAGTTTGTAATTCATAATGTTTTGTAATTTTATTAAAACAATAATTAGCCTACCGATTTAATGATTATAAATAAACACTGTGGATAAATATAATTTTTAATTTTAACCGAGGAAAACCTCGGAAAAAACTTTCAGACCTGATTGTCAGTCATGACGGGATTCGAACCCGGGACGTTCCCGTTTCATAGTCAAACGCTTATAGTGCTCGAACCAACACAGTCAAACGTATAATATAAAGTCTGCCCTCAGTCACATACTTGATTTTCAATGTGGGACTTAGTCAAAGCGGCACAAGCAAACCATTAGTTAGATTTGTTGAATTATTCACCGACAATATTGAGAAAAGTAAACGACACGTCTTTCATGTGTGCATTTTTTACTGAATGGTAAAGTTATTAATATGAATTGAGCTTGTAGTGTATACGAAATCAATTAGCATTGTGATTATATCTATTACTATCGGATGGCTTTAGTACTTAGCGTCGCTTGCGTGGGTTTGCAAGGGCAGTTTATTTTTGACACTTTCGTGTTTGTGTGAAAATCTAATAAAGAAACGAATGTGATTGATGAGTTCAATAAATCAATTAATTATTCATTGATTGGCAGTCAATTATCACGTGTTGGACAGCACTGATTGTGACGTGGACTGATATGTAGATGTCATCAGCAGACGAGTTGGCTACAGGATGGAATATTCCAATCAGCGTTTGTTTTCTGTGCCCTAGCAATGTTGAGCATGGACTGAGATAGAAACGTGGTGTGACCAAATTAAAATCAAGATTCAAGATAAGATAAAATTGTTTCCTTGTCTTGTATTTATCTGTGGCTTGTCAAGTATTTGTCTTGACTATCTTGATGGATGTTTAAATTTATAATCAATAAAATATGTTATGACATTGATTATTGGTATATTCCATATCTACGTGTTGGGAGTATTTTTAGATTTCAGAAATACATTTTGTCCTGCCTTTGTTACGCGAGTGTATTCGCTTCCTTAGATAATGTATCCACTGCTATTGAGGGTACTCTATACAACATTTGCCGAATTATATTACAATTAGGCTTTTAAAGGTATGAATATATTATACTTTTATGTTTTTGTTAGTAGAAGTTTCTGAATTATGGTTATTTGTGGATTATTTGTGGAATGATACAATAAAGGTGTAGTTGAAACCACACCACACACAAGAGAGAACCCCTAATAAACATATTTCATTAGGGAGCGAAGCGTCACTTTTCTACGCCTGTCTGTGCTGTGTCATAATATTCGGATTGGCTTGTGGTTTTTGTTGACACTTCACTTCAACAAGGATGGTACCGAATGTTTTGGTGACCCTCGTTGTCGGAGAACGGGGCTACCTTCACTCAATAAGGGACAAGTTCTTAACCCGGCACCTCCACCAAAAGCGATTCTCAAGCAGATTCGCACCCAATTTTACGTACTCCCTTACCCGTGATTTTTAATGCATATTTTAAAAACCACATAAAGTGGATATACGTCTCGCAACATTAATTGTAACTTGTCAGAAAAATAACTTTTTAATTTTACAGTTAATTATAAACAACTTAATTGATGCAGTCTTTATTTTTGATCCATGAATGATACGATTTGAACTTATAATAATCGTTGGCACCACACAACATTGAATATATTTACATCCTTAATATGTATACATGTAATATGTATGTGGTTTGTCCTGTTAACTTTTTAAAACTTATTCACTTATCGTTAATGTACCAATCAGTTCTATTTCCTCTACAGTTAATTCTGTTTTTAATATATTTCGAGATTCGTTCTATCATCAACGTATAAGCTAAACTAATTTGGTGCGTTACTGTTTACTATGTGAAGGTGTAGCAGGGGCGCCGATTATGTGGGTGCTCAGGGGCTCAAGCACCCCTTAGATTGTTTGAAGGGGTGCACAGCACCCCTCCAAAAATCCTGACTAAAATAAAAGTTAGACCTTTAACTGTCTAAGTTTTGAGGTATTGAAAAAAAAAATCTATTTTTCACTTGTACACATGCCCTTCTCCACTTCCATATGCTTTACCGGAATCCCCACCAAAAGAGTGGCCATGCTCGACACTCGACAGTGCTCGCGCTGAGAACTGATATGCTATGCTAGAGCTAGTCAAACGTCAAACTCACTTGAGTCATGCAGGAAGGCTCATGATTGTTGGACGCGATCGCGAACATAATGATATGCATATTCGATGGTTGTAACATGGTCTATCTCGCACTTCCATATTT
This sequence comes from Sweltsa coloradensis, assembly GCA_024449915.1. NCBI lineage: Eukaryota > Metazoa > Arthropoda > Insecta > Plecoptera > Chloroperlidae > Sweltsa > Sweltsa coloradensis. The sequence continues at coordinate 237,927 of JAMZAV010000958.1, forward strand.
TTACGGTTTCTAGTTTTTATTGTAAAAAATTGCATTATTTTGGTAACATGATGATCTATCTCGTTATTGTTCCAATTCTCTTCTTGGTAGTTTTCTAGTTTTTGCGGTTCAAAAACTACAGTATTTCGGTATTGCATCCAGCCCCCTATTTTTGTCTAAAACGCACTAAATGCACTCTAAAATCGTGATTTTCAAAATTTTTGCCTGCGGCACCCCCCAAACCTCCCGTGCTTGGTCCCTTCTCCACAGGGTTGAGCACCCCTCAGAATTTTCAAAATCCGGCGCCCCTGAGGTGTAGTATGTGAAGACTACTTGTAACTATTGTACGATGTTCTTCGATAGAAACTGTAAATTGCTATTGTTTTTTTTTGTGCTTCGTTCTTCAAGGTCGAACCAATTCTTTACGTCATTTTATTGGTGACAAATTGCGTTTGTTTCCTGTCTATTGATTGATTCACTGTCTAAAGAGCGGAAGTCGTGTTGAATTCGTTGGTTTCATGGACTAGGTCAATAGTGTCGCTCTCTGGTGCGTGCGAGGCTACCCACGCACTCATCGGATGTCATAAACACATTGTTGCCTCTTTGTGATGTCATTCTAGTTGATGGAATGTGACGCGAAAGTTTACATCATTGGGTAGTTAAGCGTGCATCATATGCTCGAGATATGCACCATTATGTTTGACTGACGATCGCTGGCGGCTGCAGATCCGCACACAAAGTTAGCGCATGTGAATCTTATTTGTATGTGCTTTTATACGAGTTTTATTTATTTATAAATCAATTTTGACATAAGTTCGTTAGCTATTTGACCCCGAAATGTTTATTGAGTGTTTCTTTTTAACTCACCAAAGTGACTGTTTTTGTCCGTTTTCGGTGACCCTCGTCGAAAAATTCGCCGAGTACTAAATAAACATTAAAAATACGAATTGTTTTACATTATTTTAGTCAATATAAATATGGTTAAAGTCTTCACCGATGCCGTTTCTTATAGACAAATTGTGTATTTTTTTCGGGGACCGTTTCCTCCCCCATCATCAGGCATGTGTTATCTTGAGGACGGGTGAAAACGAGTTGCCCGAAAATTTTGTCAAAAAAATGTTTTGATCAAAGATAGTTTTTCATGTGTGTATGTGTACAGTGTATGTGGTTGAGAAGATCGAGTACTAACGCAGGTGTTTTCTGTTTTCCAGGAATTGGGGTCACAGCCCCTACCGGTGATTAGTGTAACTGACGACGCCGATGGCAACATGTCGTCTAGCAATGAAGGTGGCGGACGTCCCAGAGCGGGTGAGGACCAACTTTGCAGTCATACTAACAATAGTTTACAGAACACACTAATAAATGTTTAATCTTACTCGGATTTAGTTAGACCCATTTTTAAAAAGTTCAAGTTTTTTAATAATTTAATTTAATTTAGGTTATTACAAAGTTAAACGACATTATATAAGATAAGTATAACAAATTAACAATTATAAAACAATTACTTTCTTAATTGATTTCTATATAATCAATAACGCCTTTGTAGTGTTTGTGTTTCCCCATTAATTAAATTGAGAAATAATATTCAAGTTGCAATTTTCCATCTTTCACAATAATTGGTATTTTTAAAGGAATTTTGTGAATTGAGTGAAGGAAAAAAGAGTTGGTGCACTTTATCTGGATTTTATCAAATGTGGCCAACCATAGTTTCGCTATTTCATATTTCTAATACCGATCTCTGGTCGACAAGGCTGGCTCGGATCTCAATGAATTTAAGTCACCCACTGAAAATAAGTTTTTGTATAGGTTGCGGTTAGACTCTAAATCCGATTTCATTTATTTTATCGTCAATGAACACATCAGAATGACGAATTATGTTCAAATATAGGCCAACGTGATATACCTACTCAAATTATATGTGAATAAAAAAAAATTAGAGTTCTGTTGTGTTTTGTAAATTGTAATTTAAAGTTATCTGATTTTTAAGCATAATTCATAACAAAATATATATTTAAACAGCAGTCTATTATATTACGTTTTAGTCGCTAAAAGAAACAAAACGAGCATGTACATATTTAAAAGTTATTTTTTATAATCGTTACAAACCAGTAAATACTGAATTTGTATGTTACTGAATATATATGTGTACTACGTTATTTGGGTAAATGTAACTAACGGCTGTCTCTTTTAAGTTGTAAGGGCTTCAGTATCCAAGTTTGTAACCTTTTTGTGCAATAATACGCAATGCAATTTATACGTTCATACATACACATACACAAACTTGGATATTGAAGCCCTTACAACTTATTTTAAACAACAACGAACAATTTATTCGCGCTACATTGTCAATCCAATACCCCTAGCTTTAAAATGTCCCCTCTCTCGACTTTCTTTGTTCGCAATGGGACTAATCTCCCCCCCCCCCTCCCTACGTAACTCTTGCAAATAGAATTAAAACTATACTTCGTAATGAAGTGCTCGTTAACTTGGTACTGTTCTGTTAAACTTTTAATTGGCTGCTTCCCAAAGTAGTAAAATACGAACAGTCGATTTACATAGACTCACCGTTTAGTTTGCTCATTTTCCAAAACAAACGTCCCAGCTTTAATCAATGGCAAAGATAAACACACTGCCTTCTAAGATCTACTTAGCGTAACTTAACTTTGCTCAACTGAACTTAACTTAGTAGACGCTATCACTTATCAAAACACTGCTTCCGTGAGCAGGATGGTTTAAAAGTTTTGTACTCGGAATTTACGGGATCTAATTGGTTAATTAATTTTTATGAATTAGCTCGCTCATTCATTGATTTTATTTCTGTGATTATTCCATTTTGTTTGTAGAAAACGGTTGACTTTTTTTATATGGAACTAATTTTTGTCAAAATTGAAAGATTAGACTTGCAAAATACAACCCGCATGATAATTTTTGACTACGCATATTTAGTTGGTTCTTTTCCGCGATAATTTGTGCTTAACTTCAACTTCCCTAAAACACAAATTTAACTTTTCGTATTTTGCAGCACAAAAAGTTTACTAATAAGTATTGAGGTTTCTCCTGGAACTATTCTAATATTCAAATAATATATTCAAATACGAGATGATTTGTGTTTCAGCTCCTTTTTCATGACATCCATCTCAATCGTGTCTTTATTTTGTTTGTTGCTATTTCCTTGTTTCATTTTCTTTATAAGGTTTAACAGACCGAATATATAAAATATGTACACTCTACAGTCTATACTACACAAAGAAAGATGCAAACATAACATTGTATGGTTAATATTGGAAACATCTTGATTCAATATCGTGGAGTGTAGTTACAAAATCAGGTCACAGATTCCACACATCACTATCAGTCAATCGTGTGTTATCTCTCAAGTGGGGAACTTGAGTTGTGTAAGCAATGTACAGGCGGTGTTAACTCACTATACACAGATTACACGAGATAATACCTATGTGAATATTTTCGAGCGTCTAGTGTTCTTGTTAAGAAGTAGTGCTATTGGTCAAATCATATTAGTTTAAAGTTATAGAAAAGAAATATATTGGGCACCCAACAATTCTTAATTAAGTTTAAGTATGATAATTAAATCTCTTGACGATTTGACTAGAAGCAGAATTAATAATTATTATTGTGACTCAATTTTGGGTTAGAAGAAATTATCTATATTTTACAATCCCATGTCTCAATGGTTACCTAAATTGCTTTTTGAAAAAAATGACTTTAGACATGCATTTTACTTTACTTTTTATTACTAAAATTGTTATACTTTTTTTAAATTTTTTCATAAGGAAGTATGAATGAAATGCCTTTATTTTAGCATATTCTATTACTTGGAAAATATGTAGTTTAAAAATATTACATGCCTCAGGCAATTTGAAATTAATTATATCTTCTGTCATTTAACATTTTTAATTCAAACTGTCTTCATTGTAATATAAAATAATTTTGTCGACTATATTTTGTATTACCTATGTTAATCCTGGTAAGCTAACGCCTCTTGCCTGTGTTCCAGGTACCTGGAGTATGTCCCAGTCTCGGCAGCGCCAGCAGCAAGAGCAACACCTCCACGTCGGAAACAACTCCAAGGACTCCAAGGAGCGACGCAAGTCCGGCGATGACATCAACCTAATACAGAACGCGTCCGTGTCCCCCGCAGCGTCGCAAGTCTCATCCCCCTCGAGGAAACCCGCGCTGTTCGACGCGTTCAGACCACGCTCAAAGTCGGACGCGTCCAGAGCTAAGAAGCCAGGAACGATTATTTCACATATGAAAAGTGCCATGCAGGTATAATTATTCACACTGCACAACTCACAACTCATAATGGTTACATTTTTAATACTGAGGCGTGTGCTGTAAACAGCTGTAAAATGTATCAATAATGCTCAAAACAGAACTCAATCAAGCGGTTGTAGATACTGGTAGAATACAGACTTCAGGTTGGATTGCTTTGTAGGTTTTGATTTACTTGAAGGCTATATAAATGTTAAACTACACAACATTCTAAGTAACAAAACATGTTGCAGATCCTAGTTTTAACACTTTAAAAAAAACTTCAAAATTTGTATTAAATATTAACAATTCCACCTACGGGAGTGTTTCCCGACTAACCAAATCGATAAATATACCCTCGCTCATACCTGCGTAAGGTAATGACATTATAAATGTTTGTTTGGTCAGTTCAAAGGCAACAGATATTCGTTGCAGTACTGTTCCATCTATTCAGATCTATAATGCAACTACAATTCAGAAGTTAAATAGTTACCGTCTCGGTGGTCTAGTTGGCTAAGGCGCCTACCTGGAATGTGGGAGACTCGGGTTCGAACCCCGATCGGGATGGATTTTTTAACTTCTGAATTGTATTAAATATTAACAATTCCACCTACGGGAGTGTTTCCCGACTAACCAAATCGAGAAAATAACCTACATCACAGTGACAATTTTTACCTTTTTTTGGTTGGTTGATATTCTTACACAATGACAGTAGAGAGAAGTTGTATAGAGGTTGGAACAATAACCAAAGTAAACACACACAAAATTTCCCCTGTTGATGATAATCAGTTAATTTAAATTTACCTAACTATCACCAAAGCGTTTTTTCCTCCTAGTCTTACAGTGCATGGAGATAACACCATAAAAATCAGTAAAGTTCCTTACTGACAAATAAAATTACCATCACATAAACACACGTGTCATAGTAGGATAATACTGGAAGTAGCTCATTAGCAAGGTTACTACAAACCCCCAGTACACTTTACCACAACGTTTTTGAGAGGGCATCCGCATACTGTGTATGATCACTTTTTACCGAATTTAAATTCAATCATTTGAGATTAGAGGTTCATTCTACAGTAAGTATCCTTATTCCTAAATTCCTAAATTGATATTTCTATTTCCTCATTTCTAAACATAAATTGATTACTACTATTATAAATTATTTATAATAGTGAAGAAACACATGTAGAAATTCCTATATAGTAGTCGTATTTTGGCATACACCGGTATCGCTAACTTTTTCAATACAAATTCTGTACTGCACCATTCACTCATTCATTGCACTTGCAGCATAAGTTAGGGCGGGAGGGACCCCATTCATTCACCTCTTCCAGTACTTATTAGTTCCTTCGTTTGGAGATTGAATGGCGAAAGTTTCCATCTTTTTTACCAGTCATATTTCAAGAATCTTGAGATTGTGCTGGCAAACCTCTTCTAACATAAGACCCATATTAAAACTTGTCGTAGGCTTTCGCGGCCGGAGTCAATATAAAACACTTGGCTGTCGGGTGTCGCCGCGTCCATGATAGATGAAAACTGACGTTTCGGACCGGTTACACGGTCCATCTTCAGAGTTTAAAAAACACTTGAAGGGTACTTACACAGAACGAACCTACTCGGTCCAGCTCGTCTGTGCAAGTCACCCCCACCAAGTTGTGCAACCAGTTTTGTCAGTCTGAACGCGCATGCGCACTCGCTTCGCGCCCAGCCACTGACGTCACGCTGTTATCTTCTCGCTTTAGCCGCTCTATAGTTGGTTTCCACGTTTTACTGAGCCTATACCCATCTTCCCGGTTGAAATTCTTGGGGTGTTTTCTATCTCAATCGCCTCGCGGACCAGGCGGGGCCTGTAATTATCGACAACTGACAGAACACGAGTGTCTTCAAAGTTAATACGATGGCACTTACTCACACTGTGTTCTGCCAACGCCGACTTGTCCGTATGCCCTAGTCTTGTATGGCTTAGATGTTCTTTGAGGCGCGTTGAGATTTTTCTACCAGTTTGGCCCACGTAGACTTCGTCGCAAGTCCACACGGTATCTCATAGACTCCTGGTACGTCTAAGCGTGGGAGCTCATCCTTAGCCGAATTAAACATCGTAGAAAGTTTTCTATCCGTGTTGTAAACAGTGTGAATGTCGTGTTTTCGTAACAGCTTACCAATACGGTCGGTTGTATTCTCCACGTATGGCAAAAAAGCACGAGAAACACGTTCCGGCTGTACTAGTGGCGAAGCTTGCGGTAGGGCTGGTGCACACGGTCTCTTTTTGAATGCCTGTGAAATGTCCCTATTCGTATAGCCATTTTTCAGTAGCATTTCACAAAGTGCTTTGCATTCGTCCACCAGATGTTCCTTGTCTGATATTCTCTCTGCCCTGCATGCCAAGGTGTTCAAAACGGCGCGTTTCTGAGCGGGATGATGGTGCGATTCGGCGTTTAGGTATCGCCCAGTGTGTGTAGCCTTCCTATATACAGAATGACTGAGCGTGCCATCCCCCTGCGACTGACTAACACATCTAGGAATGGGAGCTCTCCATTTATTTCAACCTCCATAGTGAACTTGATGTTATTGTTTATACCATTGAGATAATTGAGAAAATCTGTTAACTTCTCTCTTCCATGGGGCCACACAGCAAACGTGTCATCAACGTACCGAAAGTAATGAGACGGTTTCAATGTCGCATTATCTAAAGCATTAACTTCGAACTTCTCCATGTAAAGATTAGCCACCGCTGGCGAAACAGGTGACCCCATGGGGGTGCCGTCAATTTGTTTATAAAATTCTCCGTCAAACATAAAAAAGTAGAGTTTAAAACCGTCTCAGTCAATGCAGCAATATTCCCAGGGCACTTTTCCCTTATCACTTCAGCCGCTTCTTTAATAGGTATGTTTGTGAACAAGGATGTTACATCAAAACTGACCATAATGTCCTTCTCTTCCAACCGTATGCCTTGAATTATGTTAATAAAATGTAGCGAATCTTTTATATAAGAACTCGCATCTGATACCGCGGGCTGTAACTGTCTTGCTAAAAATTTTGACAAGTTGTACGAGGGAGCCTTTATTGCACTAACAATGGGTCTCAGACCCATATTGTCGAAATCTGCTAGTACGAGGTCCTTGAGCAACGGCGCTCGCCTGAGGAGCTTTATGGCCGTCTCCGAGCTGACTTGGTATCCTGCTAAACGGAGCCTCTTATACAGCAACGGGTCTTCACACAAACGCTCCCACTTTTCACACACCTGAACAACTGTCTCGCACAGAAAAGTGGGTTTGAGGAACGAAAACACGTGCAGGAGAATCTCTTCTGGCAGACTCTCTATAGTGGAGCTTGAGGCCAATATAAAACTCAAATCATGTGTTTAAAGTAATCAAAACGTTCTTCTCGTTGGTAAAATGAAAATGTGTCATTCCTGTATGTGACAGGACTGTGTATGTCTGACCAAGAATTTAAATCAAGACCCTGTATTAGCAAAATTGTAACAAAATATAAAAATGTTGAAAGTGTAGGTTTCTTTTGAATTGCCAAGATAATTTTGATGCAAGTCTTTTAAAATCAGTTTTATCTACTAATTTTAATTTTTATGAGAATGGGAACTGTACATTTTATGTAGCAGCATTTACCAATAAATTATCCACAGCTATAACAGAACCCTCTGTTGATTTTTATTTATGGACTATCTCTTAGCACAGATTATATAATATGCAAGCAAAAAGCTAATGTTCAATATGCGCACTAGAAAAAGTTTAGGCATATAGTACATAAATCTACAGTTTCTTGAAGGTCATGTCTCATCTGTTGTTCCGTAACTTTCACCCCTACTGTGGTGATGAACTTATCTACCGAATGTGCATAAAACCGTTATAGGCACTAAAAGCCAACTTTACGATGCGCCGTATAACCACATGAGACAACATTTTCACTTTCATAGTTCACATTTCCCTCGCGAGGGGAATGTAATTTCTCCCATGGGAACTATGAACATAACTTTATGTACGTTCACGTAGCTTCTCCTCGGAGAGCAAGAGTGCTTCAGAAAAGTGTACTCACTATTATTTATTGCTTATTGCCCTCCTTTGTTGATAACTAACTTAATAAGATAGTATAGAGAAGTGTAAAGAGTACAAATAATAAAGTTAAGAGAAATTGCAACTTTCAGCAATAGAGATATATCGTAGCGTGTAATACTTTTGCATTGCTCTAAAACTAGGAAGACAAATTGGAAGAAGTTTAGAGCTCTAATCAAAAATAAATATTTAAATGTTGGAATAATTCTGTTTTTTTGTTAGTTGTTTAGTTCTGTAAGATTTTAAATACGGTAGTGTAGGATTTGTCGATCAGGCCTACATATCAGTACAACATTAAAATATGATAAAAGTATGCGTCAGCACAATACATATCAACGATGACAAAAAAATACTGCATATCATTGGTTAGTTGACATTTCAATTAACTCCCCTCCCCTCCATACATAGAATAAATAAATTATAAATATGACATACATTTATGATGTCAGGTACATTTTTCTGGTCCTACTCTAAAAATGCATATAGTAAGATACACACATCTAATTCAATTTAAAATAGAACATCATAAAAGAAACATGTTTATAAACAAATGTAATATAGCAAAGTACAATAACAAATTCAGAACAATATGTTGATAAGTTCACCGTTTTTGCCCATTTGTACAGTTAAACGTATCATAAAAGAAACATATTTTAAATGCAGCTTATGATTTTTTATTTTTATTTATGGGTTTCTCCTTTCTATAAAGCATTACAATTATAAATAATACATAATATAAAAATATATACAAAAATATATATATTGTACAGTTTACATGTGAAATGCTTGATGCCCTTGGTGTGAAATTAAACTTATATTATAATAATGAACTGGGAACTATACTATATATGAACTAGAACATACTAATAGCACATCAAATAATTAACAATCAAATACAGGAACTATATACTGTTATCAAATATCAATGACAAACTGAAGCTGCAAATGTTAAAATTTTAAAATAGAAAAACTATAACAATTTTTCTAATATAATGGGTCAGAATATGCGAGATACATAATACAGTTACGATTTAATTTAATGACTGAGTACACAGTAACAATTTCAGAAGGATATGGCTAAGTGGACATAATCAATTTAGAAAGCATGCAGTATCAGCAGTTTAAATTTCCTCAATCGTATAAAAAACACCATCTTGCAAGCTAGATCTTAATTTGACATTTATTAATCTATTAAGGTGATATTTAGTCTTTAAATTTAGAGTTTAACTTAATGAAATTCCATAGCCATCTAATAGAAGTGTAGATTTTAATAAAACGTAGTTGAGAAATATCAACTTTGACCATACTTTGTTTTTTTCATTTTCTATCCTCTTCTGAGGACCAATTAAATCCAAAGCATGGGGTACACACTCATTGGCACAATTTGACAAGTCTAATGATAAAAGTAATTGACCATCATCTTTAAATAACAATTAATATGTCATATTTATCAAGCATAAGATGACAAAACCAAAATATCTTTCCTGAGCACAGTTACTCTGGCTCTGTCTGTCATATGAAGTGATGTAGATGCTGCTACTGATGTATGAACTTAATTATGTAAAATAAGTTGTTTTACAACAAATAAAATAAATATTTTTATGTATATTTTATATAATCTACAACCAATACGGCATTTACCATGCTCACTCTTGCAAACCTATCTTTTGTGGCACATGTTGGCAGTTTATAAATACACATCGGCTTGGAATCGATGACAAATTTAAATGTATTTGCATTACGTTTATACATAATTTAATTTCTTTAATTTAATTGTTCGCTGATGTTCAGCTTGCAATTGGTATCAGTTTTCAATTGGGCAATTACGGTAATGTCACATAAAGTACTGTCTCAGATTGTAACTTATTTTGGCAAAATTAATTAATTTGTAATTAAATTTAGAGCAAAGTGATTTTGGATGTTATTTTTCATCGTGGGCTTAAATTTAACATTAAAATTGGTACAGGAAAATCAACTAAAACATTAGCAATGAGCTTGCTAACAGGAGACTATGCTAGTCTGTAAAAGGAAATAGTAAAACTCTCCCCAACTTTTATTTATTTATTTATTTATTTAACGTCTATCCTATTCAGTTATAAAAACTGATTTACAAAGGAGGACAACTAAATAAATCTAATTACATAGATGCAGAAACAACAATAAATTACATTTTTGTAAATATTTGAAATAGTAGCATTACAACAACAATGCATTTAACACAAGAATTTTGGTAACAAATTGAATGATATTATATGCATTTAATGAATGAATCAAAATATAAAAAAGGTGAGAATGAAAAGAAAAGAAACTTTCGTAAACATTTGGTGGAGGTGCCGGGTAAGAATGTAACTTCTGATTATTGATTCTCTGCTATGAAGTGAAATTGATTGATTATTGATGTAATTTTAAAAAAAAATATAAGCTATAGATTGTTTATAAATTACAAATCTTATTGAATGTTTAAAAAATATCAATTTCATGTTTAAATACTGTAGTTTTGTAGTCTTGTTATACTTTTAACTATTGTTTCTTGAATTTTGCAATATTTGAAGAAATGAGATAATTATAACACATTCCACTTTTAAAATATTGGTTGGGGCATCTACAAATAACTAGAAGAACATTCCATGACTATAGGTGATTATTGTTTATTAGACTTTAGGACAATATCAAATTCATATAATTATTTCAACTCATATATTGTCCATCATCAAGTTATTAACAGTGATTTCTTGAGGACACAAGGTTTTATTTAATTGAGCGAGCAAAGCAAGCGTCTCCACTTGACTCTTATGGCTCGAATGTCTGTTTTTTTTTTTTTTTTTTTTCTGTTACTGCTTCGATACAGGTTGCACCGTTTCTCTGATCGACCTGAAATTTAGCACACATGTACATACCACCCAGGCGGGTTGCTGTATAGTTTTGTGGCAAAATCGTTCAAAAAGTTAAAAAGTTACATTAAAGTTAATCGAAAGTTTTTTTTCAAACTAAACGGCGACAAAATCTGAGGTGGCCAAATCATTAAGAATGTCCGTCCGATCACGAATATGTTACTTTTATTTTGATCCGATAAGTAGTGTAGATGGAAATTACATTATAACAAAGTCCCGTTACCAGGGCAACGGAAAGTCGCACCGCTTTTTTGGCTCATGATAGCGGTCGAACGGAGGCTCGGATCGAGTTGAAATTTTGACCATCCGCAAGTTTCGTTCCCGATTGAATGCCATTAGTTTTGTGGCAAAATCGTTCAAAAAGTTATAAAGTTACATTAAAGTTAATCTAAAGTTTTTTTTTTTAAACTTAACGGCGACAAAATCTGAGGTAGCTAAATCATTAAGAATGTCCGTCCGATCACGAATATGTTAATTTTATTTTGATCCGATAAGTAGTGTAGATAGAAATTACATTTTAACAAAAGTAACGTTACCATGGCAACGAAAAGTCGCACAAGAATTCTGGTCACTATGTACTGTCCTAGAAGTAATCAAGAGTTAAAATAGTTTTCCCAAAGAAATAAAGTCAAGGTCCTCTAGATGGCGGTGGATTTTATCCATTCTCTCCTATTTTACAAATTTTCAGCTAAATCGGTCAAGACCTTAAAGACTTATTGGTATGTAACATTATGGGAATGTCGTACTCGGGTCGTGTTGCACATACCGGTGCTCGCTCAACAACGCGTCCAACTGAGCGTTTTCCTAGTCCTAGCTCTAATAATTATTGCTTTTTTAAAAATCTTATAAAGAACTTGAAAACTTTGTTAACACCGTGTAGTTTATTGAGCGAGCGTAGCAAGCGTCTCTACTTGACACTTATGGCTCGAAGGTCTGTTTTTTTTTTTTTCTGTTACTGCTTCGATACAGATCGCACCTTTCTCTGATCGACCTGAAAATTTTCACACATGTACATACCACCTAGGCGGGTTGCTGTATAGTTTTTGAACAAAATCCGATCGTTGGTTATAAAAAATAAAACATAAAAAATTAAAAAATTAATTAAAAATGTTCCGATCATTATGAAATTTTGCAGGGTCAATAAGTACAACATTCTCTCCTATTTACCAAATTTTCAGCTAAATCGGTCAAGACCTTGAAGACTTATTGGTATGTAACATTATGGGAATGTCGTACTTGGGTCGTTGTTGCACGTACCGGTGCTCGCTCAACAACGCGACGGGACTTTAGCGTTTTCCTAGTTTTATAGTTATTTAATTGAGCGAGCGTAGCGAGCGTCTCCACTTGACTCTTATGGCTCGAACGTCTGTTTTTTTTTCTGTTACTGCTTCGGTACAGGTTGCACCGTTTCTCTGATCGACCTGAAATTTTGCACACATGTACATACCACCTATGCGGGTTGCTGTATAGTTTTTGAACAAAAACAAAATCCGATCGTTGGTTATAAAAAATAAAAAATAAAATAAAAAATAAAAAAATAAAAATGTTCCCATTGTTATGAAATTTTGCAGGGTCAATAAGTACAACATTCTCTTCTATTTTACAAATTTTCAGCTTAGTCGGTCAAGACCTTAAGTAGTGTAGATAGAAATTACATTTTAACAAAAGTAACGTTACCATGGCAACGAAAAGTCTCACTATGCACTGCCACCTAGAAGTAATCAAAATACTATCGAGGAAGCAGTGTATTATTTGTAACTAGGAAAACGCTAAAGTCCGTCGCGTTGTTGAGCGAGCACCGGTACGTGCAACACGACCCGAGTACGACATTCCCAAAATGTTACATACCAATAAGTCTTTAAGGTCTTGACCGATTTAGCTGAAAATTTGTAAAACAGGAGAAAATGGATAAAATCCACCGCCATCTAGAGGACCTTGACATCATTTCTTTGGGAAAACTATTTTAACTCTTTGATAACAAATAATACACTGCTTCCTCGATAGTATTTTGATTACTTCTAGGTGGCAGTGCATAGTGAAACTTTTCGTTGCCATGGTAACGTTACTTTTGTTAAAATGTAATTTCTATCTACACTACTTAAGGTCTTGACCGATTTAGCTGAAAATTTGTAAAATAGGAGAAAATGTTGTACTTAATGACCCTGCATAATTTCATAACGATCGGAACATTTTAATTTTTTAATTTTTTAATTTTCATAACCAACGATCGGATTTTGTTCAAAAACTATACAGCAACCCGCCTAGGTGGTATGTACATGTGTGCAAAATTTCAGGTCGATCAAAGAAACGGTGCAACCTGTATCGAAGCAGTAACAGAAAAATCAAACAAAAAAAAACAAACAAAAAAAAAAACAGACATTCGAGCCATAAGAGTCAATTGGAGACGCTCGCTACGCTCGCTCAAATCAAAGAGTTAAAATAGTTTTCCCAAAGAAATGATGTCAAGGCCCTCTAGATGGCGGTGGATTTTATCCATTCTTTCCTATTTTACAAATTTTCAGCTAAATCGGTCAATACCTTAAAGACTTATTGGTATGTAACATTATGGGAATGTCGTACTCGGGTCGTGTTGCACGTACCGGTGCTCGCTCAACAACGCGACGGGACTTTAGCATTTTCCTAGTATTATTTACAATGAATCAATTACTACTTTTAAAACACTACAAAACAATGCAAAACATGACAGTAAATACAACAAGATTCTTAATCTATAAAAAACACAAACCCGCTTGTATGTAGAAATATAAGGCCTACATATTTTATTGCATTAAAATAAATTTTTAAATAAATACGTGAGATTAAATGCACTAATTTAAAAAAAAAATGTTTGTTTCAAGTTTAAATTAACTTAAATAAACAAAATACAAATTGTATTGAAGTGAGCATGTAGTGTAATGTAAACAGTATGTGTACAATGCGTTTCTGTCTCTCTCTGTGCAGCACTCCCTGATGTCGTCGCCGTCGTCTCGGAGTAGCAACGCGTCCCCCAACGAGGCGAACCACCACCCCTACAACCACTACCACCCCCACAACCACAACCACACGTCCGAGCAGAACAGCCAGTCGTCGTCGGGCCGGCCGAGGGCGGGGTCCGAGAGCTCGGGGAAGGGGCCCGTCTCCAAGGTCATGGACATGTTCAGGCATCGCTCACACAGCGCGCTCTCGGCGGAGGACAAGCGCAAGGCGGTGAGTACACCTGGGGTTTTGTTTGGGCATGTACGAGTTGGGGTGGGATAACAACAGTGGCAACAGGTGCTTTTGTGCGCTAGCACTACCAGCATTTTCCCCTCTCCAATTTTAATTTATATCCTGATGTATATGGATTCATAACCCAAAAAAATATTAAAAATACAAGTCATTGGACTTTTCACTGTTATTTACAAATATTTTTATTAACCAAAAATGAATTACAGTGAAAAGTCCAATGATTTGTATTTTTAATGTAACGTAACTACCTGTTGTTATAGTTTAATATAATAAAAAAATATTACTTTCAATGAACTTCAAAAAACTGCTGCGCTGGACATAGATGGGTCCGAGTTATTTCGAGTACCGGTAGCGTATTACACGGATTTTCAATGCATCGGATTGACAGAGCACTGGGCACTAACTCTGTCTGCATTTACCGAGAGTCTTGGTCGCACTAGGCCATTAGGGAAACCAATTGTGTTCGTTCAACAGTGTAGCATAGACACTCGTGTGCACTGCACATTTTGCCCATTCATCTAAGTATGAGTCACTTTTTTTAAAGTTGGTAAGGGCATTGCTTAGCTCAGGGATCGGCAACAGGCGGGCCATAATCCGAATCTGGACCACGAAGGTTAAAAAATTGGACTGTCAGAATATCTTACTGTAGCACTAATATACACATTTGAAAATTATTTCTTCTCCAGACCAATTTTTTTTTGTATTAGTCGCCACATTATGCATTATTTATTTGTGACTCCAATATTGAGTTCTATCAAGATCATACCTAAGCGCGGATTAGATTTATTAGATGACCAAGTGCAAGGCACCGTTCCTAGATAATTCGGTTCGCTCTTGCTGCACGCCAAGAGTGAGTGAGATACACGTGTTTCTGACCAATCAGCTCGGCCATGAAGTAGATAATTAATATGGAATTCATATTGAAATCTATTTTATTTATTTGGCATCTTCGCAAACGCTTTTATAGTTGCGTTGATAAAATAAGCAAGTGCCGCTTATCTCCCTGCATTGAGGACATTCTCAAAAAATTGTATAGTTTGGTTTTCATAAGACATTACTCAAAGTTCAAAGATTCTGTAAAAATATCATCCTAAACGGAGTTTTCCTGTTGAGATTAAATAGAGACCAAAATACATACAAAATGGTTAAAAAACAATATTTTTTCTCATAGTATCCAAATTGGAAACTATTCCAGGAACATTTTTCCGGACTCGGATTTAAATTGATTTATTTATTAATTGGCCACATACAGCATTTTCTGTCATTTTAAGGTGACCAGTGATCAGTGATGTATGATGTTTCCAGGAGAAAGATTATACTTGCTACCTGTTTGCTACCATTGCTACCTTTTTATTTGGGTCACTCTTTTCAAACTATATCCAGTAACAATGCTTGCTGTCAGCAGTCTTGGTCAAGTTCCCTCCAAAAAGGAACTAAGAACTTTTTTCAAAAAAGGATTAAGTCACTTTCACCCGTATCTAAAAAATAGTTACCTACTTGCAAGTTCATTGGAAGGATCTTAATTCTTTTAAGTGCACTTTAAAGGTACCCATCTATAAAAGTTCGTAGAAAATTGTCGAAGAAATTAAATTACTAATCTTTACATCCAAAAATGGAGTTTAAAAAAAAGGAATTTCAGTTTAATATTTTTGATAGTCAAATGTAACACGTACTGGTAAAGATGCAATTGATTTACGATATTTTTTAATTCTCAACTTGAAATAATTTTCAGAAATGACTTTGATTGAAATGGATTTTTGGATGGTATACCACTAAAAAAAGTCATAGTAAAAAAATTATGACAAAACAAAGTGACCGTCGGATCATTGATTTATTTCAATAATTTTTGTGCTAGATATGCAATATATTTGATATTTCACCTGAATCAAACACAACCAGGGCGACAGGACACCCAGACCAGGGTGCAAAGCTTACCATTATTATAGAACATTTTTTTGTGAGCTTCAAACTCTTGGTGGAGGTGCCGGGTTAATATTTTGCAACTTATTAAGTCAAAACATTCTCTATAATCATGTTGAATTGCAATATTTGAAAAATTCATGCCACTCGGAGGCAGGGCTCGAATTTTACTAAACTTACTACTAAATTTACTAGTCCGAAATAAAAAACACTAGTCCGTATTCCTACTCCAAACCACTACTAGTACTACTATAACTTAAATACGTAATTTCGTTATAATAATTAATTACGTAATATTTGGCTACCCTTTACAAATGTACCGTGTTTATCTCCTACGTTAGATTTCTCACAACAGAACAAAACATCGAATTTAGTTGTTGGTCAAAACGTAGCCACGTGTGTTCTGTTAGCCAGCGTTCTTGAAAAAAGGCGCACATGATTCTTCTCATATTTTGCATTGTCTGCAGTAGGATTGGGTTTATGTTTCTTGTTTGGGTTATCAACTCCTTGTAAATACCGCCACATATTTGTTGACCGCGTAGTTTGAAACGTAATGTACGCAATTTATGTTACGGCTCACCAAAAAAATCACTCGCTGGCCGGGCGAGTGATTTCCAAAAGCTACTCGCCCACGCAACAATACACTCGCCTTGGGCGACCGGGCGAGCGTTAAATTCGAGCCCTGCTTGGAGGTCATGTTCGATTCCTATTGTGAGACACGCCGAGCAAACGAACTTAAAAGTTACTCAAATCAAACCAAATTATTTTCCCCTTTATTTTGCACTTAGCCATTAGGAACATGTGGGGTAAACGTGAGTATTTGGCATACACCTCTCAAAACAAATGTTTACCCCTCATTAAACTCAAAGAAAATATGTATTGTACATGTTTATACAACATATAAACTATGGTATAAATGAGAAAACAAATTTTGAGTCCTTAAAACAACACAAAATGTTGTAGGTATTGAATTGATTTATTAAAAGAGTTTATCCACTAAATAGTTTTTAACATATTATTATGTAACTATTTATTTATTGGTCACTAACAACAGGTATAAACCCACAAGTGTTAGGTTACTAAAACTAAATAATTAAGACAACATTTAAAATCAAACAAATACGATAAACAAAACATTAAATTACATGAACAAGTACTATAAAATTTAAATTAAACAACAATATACAACAAGAAAAACTTGAACAACAAAACTATAAATATATAAAACAGCTGA
Source organism: Sweltsa coloradensis (assembly GCA_024449915.1). Classification (NCBI taxonomy): domain Eukaryota; kingdom Metazoa; phylum Arthropoda; class Insecta; order Plecoptera; family Chloroperlidae; genus Sweltsa; species Sweltsa coloradensis. Next base: position 255,521 of record JAMZAV010000958.1, read on the forward strand.
AAGCCCAAGATGAATGAAGAAAAAAAAGCTGAGGTTATAAAATACAAAGTGGTGAAAAGGTGATAATGTGACAAGTGATAAATGAGTCATGTTGGTAAACTGGCATAAACAGCTGCTTTAAATAATTGAAGTTTCATGTGGTTGATGTCAATATCTGTATTAATGGCTAATAATTTGTTGTAGGTTCCTTGAATTTGGTTGATGGGGGAAAATTTAAAAACATCAATACAAGCACATGGAATTTTGAAGGGGATGTAATTTCTTGTAAATCTTGTAGGGATGTGAAAGTTTATATCTGCAGTAGGTCCGTGTCGATGAAGTTATGGAGAAGTTTGTACAGGAAAATTACGTCGGTTGCACTATGACGATTATGAAAGTTTCTTACTATAAAATGGAAATGAAAATGAACATAATATAATTTTGCAAACACAACAATCATTTCCACTAAAATAATGTTATAAAATGTGTAAACGTTTCACACATTAAATAACATATTTTCATCCTTTAAATAATGCATGTTATTGTTTTTTATTACTTGCGTATACTGCTGATATTGCTATCTACCAGGAATATTGTAAACTTGTTAAAAAGTGTTTTCAATTCTCTTTTGTACAGCATATTGACAGCTAGCAGGTTGACAATTTCGGCACGACTCGCGAGCTAAAATAAGATAATTTTATAAATTATGATTTTTGAATGTGGTGAGTGGTATGATTGTAAAATAATAATAAGATACTATGGTGCTTTGCACCAAACATAATGTCAAATCAATTTGTATTCTGATTGAAATGGAATCAGTTGATATCAATAAACCCTGTGGACAAGACACTCTTTACTTCACAAAAGTAATACTAATACTTGTTAGTTTACATTGATTTCATTTAAATTAACTATAGTACTACAAGGACATTGCGCCTTGATAAGTCATTACGTAGCCCACTAATATCGTAGACTCTACTTACAGATATTTTACCCTATGGCTTGATTCCTCATTTCAAATCCTTTGGTAGAGGTGCCAGTTATATGATGCCCCGCAGGGTCTTTGAAATATTCTGTATTTCCCTTGTTTAACGGCAATGTCAATCAAATAAATGCATGTCAATTAGAGGTCATGTTCGTGTTTTTGTTAGACATAACATGCACATCGATGAACAGACTGAGGGCTGGACAGACGTACAGGAAAGTGATGGCTAACGAGAGCTTTTAATTGCTTATTAAAACTTCAAAATAGTTTTCTAAAACAATCCATACCAGTTAATTTGAGGGTAAAAAGCCAATATGTACTCCAAGGATAAAATAATAATTAATTAATTAATTTTTTTTTTAAATTGCATCTCAAGCCTGTAGTGTTACAGAATAAGATTTTCAGTAGGGTTGTTTTATGAAGTTTTAAATATCAAACATAGATTAACTTGGTTCTAACCAACCCTGTGTTGTAGTTGGCTCCAAGATATGTTTGCCACTTTAGGTGTAGGTATGTAACGTTTCACTAGTTGATCGTATCAGCAAGCACAGCAGTGGCGTAACTAAAAATGATGGGGCCATATGCAAGTTGTATTTTTGGACCACCACTTTTTTAATGTTGAAAACTAAAAAATACAAGTAGTGCTCTATAATTGGATGAGCAAAGCAAAGTCTTTTCACTACACTAGAGAAAAAATCTGGAATGTTTTTTTTTTCTTTTTGTATTTTTGTGTGTCTGTTAACACGATACCGGCCGGCTAAACCGGTACTCCGATTGCGATGAAATTTTCTGGAGACCTTTGAAATCTCTGAACTTAGAACTGCCACGTGCGAAAAATTGATCGAAAATTATTTTTCATAAAATTGCAATTTTACGATTTTTTTCGATTTTCTTGTTTTTTCTATTTGTATTTTTGTGTGTTTGTTAACACGATTCCAGCTAATTCCAGCTAAACCGATTCCAATCCAATTCCAATTTCGTTGAAATTTTCTGGAGGCCTTCAAAATCTTTGGACTTAGAACTGCCACGTTTTTGAGCGCAAACGAAAAAATTATTTCTCGTTAAAATTGCAATTTTACGATTTTTTTTAATTTAAAAAAAAATCTTCGACTTATAACACCTACATTCTTTATCCGATTGTAATGAATTTTTCACAGAACCTTAATTTTATGAATTAATATATTGTTGTGAAATTTGAGCGCGATCGAAAAATAATTTCTCATGAAAATCGCAATTTTACGCTTTTTTCGTTTAAAAAAACATACGCTCATCCAACAACGCGCCTGAAAAAGCGTTTGCGAAGCTTCCTAGTAGGTAGTAAGATAGGATAGTCAAAATGTCAGTGCCAGGTACTAGATAACTTAAGGTTGCAGGGTGTCTGTTGAGTTTTGTAAGATTAGGTTACATGTTTTGATTTTCCTAAACCTACTGGCACTATGTATACAAATAATTTGTATTGGGTAAGGGCCTACATTCTCACACGTACCAAATGCCATACCCAAATTTGCGATTACTGATAACGTCTCCGTCGTTGAGCATTGGTTGCAGCAAAATCTTAAATTTAAATCAAACAATGTTTGTGTTTTTCTTGATCTCCTAGCTTATATTCAAACTAATCTTTCTTGGCTCGTACTTATTGGATGAGCGTAGCGAAGACTCCATTCTTCTACACTGAAGAAAAAAATCCAGAATGTTTTTTTTGACTGTTAACACGATTCCGGCTAAACCGATACTCCAATTGCGATGAAATTTTCTGGAGGCCTTCAAAATCTCTGAACTTGGAACTGCCACGTTTTTGAGCGCAATCGAAAAATTATTTCTCATGAAAATCGCAATTTTACAATTTTTTTCATTTTAAAAATTACACTCATCCAGCAACGCGTCAGAAAAAGCGTTTGCGAAGCTTCCTAGTTCGTATAGATAGTTTTGTTTCTGCCGTGAGCCAGACAGGATCAACCACAGCTCAGTACTGTACAACAGCTCTTGTTAACAACAGAAAATGAAAAGATCACATCTAAGAAATATGTAAATACCTTTTTACACAAACACAAACACTACCTAATTGAAAATTGATGGTTGTTGAGGTTGCGGGGCCTGAGGTTTATCCCAGGTATCCCATGTTCTCGGTCCATAATACATTCAATGTTACAAATACAAATCATTGGACTTTTCACTGTTATTTACATAATATTTATTTAATAGGTGATATTTTGACTTCTTTACAGAAGTTTTTATCAAACAAATTAACAAAAAAAAAAAAATTTTAAAAAAAAAAAATACCAAAAAACAGAACATTAAATTGACATGTTGGACAGTTGGTGTATGAAATAAAACTATTGATCTAGTGATGAAATTGATGGACAGAAACTCTTCCAAATGGCTGGATAATTAACACTGGGCACACTCATTGTATTGGCCACACACGAAATCAAACCAGCTTCATTAATTTTCTGTGTAGTGGCCATTAGACTCATGTGCCAGGATTGAAGTGCTTTCCCAATTAATATAATATTGATTTTCGTAAACATGTTCTGCGATTTTTGAAGTATCGTATCAATCTTATGTTGTTTCACATTGTTCTTGTGTTTTTTTATTCTTACTATCAAAGGTCTCTTGGATTCCCCAATGTATCTTGCATCACATTCGCAGGGGTTCAAGTCCTGGTTGAGTTAAATTCTTTAATTGCTTGATACGTAGCATTAAACATTAACTTTTGTATGCATTAATTTAAATGAATGGTTCAAAGAGTTTTAGTGGTTTTGGTTCTTTCTAAAATTGGGATGTGTATGGACATGATTGTACTTAATACTTATTGACTGCATTGTTGTTCTTTCATTTTAATAATAATTAAGTAGTAATGATGCAATTTTGACAAAATTAAAATAATGTATTCCCTTTTAATTGCTTAATTCAAATAAGTTTTCCCCAGAGGCATTTTATTGTCGTTTATCTATAAAACATGTTCAGAACATCGGTATTCTACTTCAATCTGTGACTCTTACTCAGGTGTCAGCATTTTACAGCGATGTTCCTTTTCATTTTAAAGCAACGTTTTTTGTTTATATTAATCAATGTTCAAAATTGGGAAGAGGAATTTGTGAAGGCTCAGAAACCATGCACCCACGTTGCATTGCATGTCATGGATTAGCGTTATATTTATTGATCTCTAACAACAGGTATTAACCCACAAGTGTTCGGTGGAACAATTAAAAATACAATTTAAAACAATACAAATATGTTTTACAAATCATAAAATACATGAACAAGTACTATAAAATCAAATTTTTACAACAAGAAAACTTAAATAATAAAAGCATTCTAAAAAGAAGGGTTGAAAGCCCAAGATGGATGAAGAAAAAAAGGAAAAAGGGGGAAAACTGAGGTTATAAAATACAAGACTGGTGAAAAGGTGATAAGGTGACAAGAGTGATAAATAAGTCATGTTGGTAAACTGGCATAAACAGCTGCTTTAAATAATTGAAGTTTCATGTGGTTGATGTCAATTTCTGTATTAATGGCTAATAATTTGTTGTAGGTGTCTTGAATTTGGTTGATGGGGAAAATTTGAAAACATCAATACAAGCACATGGAATTTTGAAGGGGATGTAATTTCATGTAAATCTTGAAGGGATGTGAAAGTTTATATCTTGAAGTAGGACCGTGTCGGTGGCGTTATGGAGAAGTTTCTTTGTAGAGGAAAATTTCGTCGGTTGCACTACGACGACTTGCTTATGTTGGGATCGAATGTTGTTGACAAAGTGTAGCATAATGTGATCGTTGAAAATTTATATTGTTTCCAATTTTGATAACAAAGCAAGAAAAGACCTGAAGGGGGAGGGGTGAGGTATGTCCAATAGCTCACCTGGAAGTAAGCTGCTTTGGGTGATAGACACTCTATTACCAACAAAACACCCTTATAAGAGTCATTTTTCTGTCCGTCTGTGCGTGAGTTATGTCTAAAAACTGAGCACTCCAATTGACATTGTTTTTTTGGCATTGCCCGTCTTCAAGGATGATACAGAATAATATGTTTGTTTGGTGACCCTTCAGTTTAGTTCAGTTCAGTTTATTAGTATCCCTTCTAGTTACACAATAATAACATATGATTTGTCATGTGTTCCACCTCATATCTCACAATCGTCTTAAATACATTCAACTAATAAAATAAAACCTAAAATGACTACACCACTGTAGCAAATCAATCCATCATTTTAAAATCATTTTTGAGAATTGTCATATGCATACTTACATACATGCTTGGAGTCAAAGGAGTTGTAATATATACTAGTACTAGGTGGGGCTAGTAATTTTTTTTTAATTCCAAGGATTTACTTCTGTTTGGCCAATCTCTTCACACATATTATACTAACAGTAAAAAGTAACCTTTGGTTACCTGGCTTCAACTGATGAGTACAGCAGTAATCTCTACAAAAGTTTCTTCAAAAATATATTTTATAATTTCACTATTTGATAAATTGATGTACTTATTTATTTGTTAATATTTGAAAGCAACATTGCTTTTTTTATATAACGTGAAGTATAAAAACAGTACAACATACAAAATTATACTAAACATACAATAAAGATGACGAATTAATTGCATATAAAAAAAAATAACAAAACACAATAAAACAATATAACATTAAATTACACAGCAAAAGCGTAGCCGATTGTTGATTTTGTGAAATGCCAAATTGATGATAACAAAGACTGATAATTATTTCAAAATGTTACTCAATTGAGGAGACAGTTGATACTAATAGAGAGTGATCTTGTTGGCTTTTAAAGCACTTTTAAAATTCTACTTTTTGTTTTTTGTATGTTGAATGATATCAATATCATATCAAAGTTATTTTCCTAAACTGGTGTCATATTTTGCATCATGACTTGTCTATACCATCTTGTGTTGTTATATACTTACATAATTGCTGCCAGATGTAGATCGTATTATGTGTTTTGTCTTTACATCGAGGCGTCCTAGTTATTAACAAGCGTAGGTAGATTGTTGACAGTATGAATGGTGCTCGACCTTGAGTTAAAAATGGCGCCCATTATTTGAAGATGTGCGGTGCGGTGTGTTGTTAGACAAGTGAGGGGGGGGGAGGAGAGTAAACAGACATCAGCTGTACACTATAAAACAAGAATATATTATGTTTGCGTAATCGTTTCGCAGCCTCTCTTGTGTTATTGGCTTGCGTGTTTACTGCAGATTCCCTTGACTATAGTACTCTCAAACTACCTTGTCTACTGGCTGAAGACAAGACCCCATTACTTGCTACATAGATGCTTCTTCATAAAAAAAATATAGAACAATTGTAAAATTAAACTATAGAAGAGGTAAATTACATTTATTCAGAAAACATTATTACAAAAACCTTCACGAATAAATAAATAATTTACAGAGTCGACCCACTCAGCCCGTATTGATTGTCAGTGGTCGACTTCAATTTTTAAAAGGGAGCAAGCTAACCATGTACCGTTTGTAATTATATATTTATTTCTGGAATTAATAAATGAAATACATGAATTTAATGAATGTTTGCGTCGACGCTATGTTTGCCTATTCCTGCTTAACGTTCGATATAATTCAGGTTATTATAAGCTATTGCAGTACCCATGGGCCAATTTCCAAATGTGTATGAATGATTTGATGAGTGATTTGAAACCCCACTCCATATTATCATATTGACTTTCATCAAGTCTATTTTGTGCGATATTCGTAAAACAGCAGACCCACCGTTCTCTGACCATAGACCTGATTCACAGGCTGAACTTTAAAGCTGTCCCTTTAAAGTTTAAACCAATGCAATTTGTTTGCGCCTGGTGATATCTCTACCACGCCCAAACTTAACCGCATCCACAGATAAGACCGTCACAAGACCGTCCTGTCAAACTGTCACACCGGACCTGCGTATTAGTATTATTATTCGATAAGTCAACCAGGACCGTAGTAACCATTCCACAATCACCAGCTTGGCATAACGACCCAACACTTGCACTAAATGGCAGTGATTGACTAATAAAAACGTTGTTATGGTTCCTCTTTTTCTCCCTCTTCGCCGCGACGTAAGTGATAATAATTCCGTTGGATTCCAGGACGCTTTAAGAATATCTAGTGCGTTCTAATGCAGACAGTAAATGCCCGAAGCCGGGCTGCTAACATGTAATCTTACATGTGATAACATGTAGTATAACATGTTGAATTGTCTCCACTACTTCGGTTTGGATTGACTGTTTGCTCGGTATCGACTCGTTGAGATAACTAAGAAATGTTAATTCTGTGCATAGAGGTTTGTAAATTTAGTGTTTTAGGGTTTTGGTGCTAAGTTGGTATAATTTTTAAATCTTTCAACGTGCTAATTTTACTGGAAATATTAATTTTTAATGTATAAATCTACATTTTCCAAAAGAAACCTACCCCATTTAAGGTTTTGATTGAAATTACAAAATACACACTGCAAAATGCTAAATTTTCAAAAAATTATCTCTTTCCTAGATTCACAGGGTTTCGGACGCACCCTTAGGATATGTCAATATCAGCAATCTCACAACAATGAACTCTGTTATCAAGTGTATAAGCTATCATTAGATATCTGTGAGGGCAGTGTTTTGTGTGTGTGTGTGTGTGTGTGTGTGTGTGAGAGAGAGAGAGAGAGATTGATTGATTGATTGATTGATTGATTGATTGATTGGTCGTCTTTATTTAAGGCGTGATTAAGGCCAGTTGGGCCTTCTCTGACATCCAACCTTATAAATATGAGTACATTGTATAATCCAGCAAATAATAAATATCATTTAAATTACACCTAGATAAAAGGTAAGTACTAATTTATAATACAAACTATGTTAACTAAGAGAGAGAGAGAGAGAGAGAGAGAGAGAGAGAGAGAGAGAGAGAGAGAGAGAGAGAGAGAGAGAGAGAGAGAGAGAGAGAGGAGAGAGAGAGAGAGAGAGAGAGAAGCTCCCCACGTGCTCTGGGTGACGGAGACAAGTGGGTGTCTGACAGAGGGAGAACAATCTGCGTGTCAGTTGAGCCAGTGCGACGCATCCGTGGTCAGTATAGAACAGCGGGCGAGTAGACAATGTAAACACACATGCGACTAGCAGGCTGCGTGGTCAGTAGCATAACAACCGTGTTTCCTGCAGTAGGTCGGGGTTCTATCCCCGGGCGAGATCAGGGTTCGAAACCTGGTGCTACAGTGAGAAACTTGACGATAAGTGAGTCGCGGGATCGAATCCCGGATGTGGTTTCGAATCAAGTGCTAACATCGGACATAATGTGTTTTAGGAAACATATTTTAAATGTTCGTGTGTTCGAATCCCGGGTGTGGTGACTGATAAACTTTTCATTTGTCAACCTTTAAAAAATATTGTGATTAGTTCGTTCGTCATGGGTTCGAATACCGGATGTGGTTTCTAATCAAGTGCCAACATCAGACAAAATGTATTAGGAAACATATTTTAAGAGTGTTCATGTGCTCGAATCCCGGTTATGGTGACTGATAAACTTTTCATTTGTGTGATTAGTTCGTTCGTCATGGGTTCGAATACCGGATATGTTGATCAGTCGATGTATATAGAGTGCTTTTATCTCGGCGTAAACAAATAGTCGTAACGTATTTCTGCTCTCTTCTCTACGATCGTTTTCCCATATAAATGTGGGGCAAAGTGTGATATTGATTGCCAATGACCAAGGACTTGATACTAAAGTATTAACGTTTTTGTGCAGTGAATATAATCTTACTATTGGATTTGGCAACGACTCTTCTAGTCTCTAATTCGTGCAGCTGAAAATAAAAGTCAGCGGTATAGACTTGATCCAAGTTCGTATCCCGGACAGGTCATACATACATTCCGTAATAGTTTTTCAGCCTTAGTTGTTTCACCACACAAACTAAACTTGGCACAAACACATCGTGAACTGTGTCGTAAACCTAGTCAACAATAATCTTACGAGCTCTAAACTCTACGGCTAGTAACATCGTTGTCTGGGAGTAATCGTTGCATGGCACACGTACGACCGGGTAGCATAACAAGTGACTGACTTTAGTTTTATTATGAACATCTGTGACATAGTCGAGTGCATTGCAGGTTGTTTACCAGGACATGGTTGATAACAAACAAGATTACCTGTGTGCCAATTTCTAGCGGTCGAATACTTTGTTCATAACACTCTTTGGAGGGGATAAATATTGTAGTATTTTATAGAAGAAATAGGGGTAAAATACATTTTCAAACAAGTTCATATTACGTTTATGTTTGGGTAATGTAGTCATATAATTCAGGGAATACATATTATTGTTAACATTCAGATTAGAGGGTTCTCCTTACTATAACGTGTATGCACATTGACCGGGCTAAATTTGTGTATTGAGTATACGAAAAGGGACGTAAATATTATGATAATTCGTGAACCAAATCGTAGGTTCTGAGAAATACTTTATTTTCGTGGCATTAATCCAATTTTAAATATTCGGTTCCTTACAGTATTTGTAGAACAATGTAAATAAATAGTCGGCAATTTGAAAAGACGCGTAGACATAATAATGAACTTTAAATTATATTATAGTTTTAGGACAGAACTGTGAGACACTTACGTTTAATATATGCATTGGTTAAGATGTCAAACATTATTTGTTTTGAGTTTTGGTTTTCGTAAAGAGGGTGTTAGTCAGTCAGCTGCGTTTAGAATAAACGAACAAGGGAAATAAATTAAAGCACAACTGTAATGTGTAATTATAATCTTTTGAGTTCTTGCGATGGTTGAATGTTTTGTAAGGTTATATCATTATAAATAAACAATAGGTTTTAGGTTTGAAAAAAGTAAACGCATGAGCACAATCCCAATAAAAAATATGTCACGATATAAATTATTCACATGTGACGCTATTCATGTACACGTCACCGATACAACGATAGAACACAAAGAGAAGTCACTACGAGCGAGGAAAAACTCGACTATCTAAACAACAATGTGACAATGACAATGACAATGAACTTATTTTTTAAAGTAAATTGCAACACTGGAAAATCCACCTGTTTCAATTTGAATATCCAACCACATAATGGGTGAACGAATTCATTTTTTCCCACACGTAATTCCGATCGTTCATAATCACGTCATTGATTCATCATCGACCTAATTTATTGAAATATGTCAATATAATTTGTTCTTTAGCAGAGTGTAGTGTCGTGTCGTAACACGTCACGTGGCCAATTAACAGGTGTTTTCCACCATTTGTGTGTGTTCGGCTCGTGTCGCGGCTCGGTCGTATTTCAATTAGGAGTTTATTATATACTTATCGGTATCTGCATAAGTAAACACTTGTTTGTGAGGAAGGCAGCTAATGCGAATAATATAGTTCAGCGCTGTGTGGGAGTGTTGAGTGGAGCAGGCTGTGTGTGGTAGCGGGATAGCTCAGTCGTCAACAGACACTCACTCGACGCGGTCGCCTCGCGAACTACTGATAACGATCGCATTTCACGTGTGTGGGGACATATTTAGTTTCAAGAATATTGAAGATTAGTGATGTGAGAAGGAAATTCTCAAGCGAACAATAAGGGTGGAAATACGTGTATGTGAATGTGACATATTATTTCAAGTGCTGACTTTGATAAGAACAAATATTTGGAAATGATCTGAGGAACGATAAAATCGTCAATAATAAGGAAAGTTTATTTTGTGTCTGATATTGATAAACACAATTGTTCTCAGTTTGTTCGATCTAGAAGAATGTTGAAGTGTGTAGGTGACGATCTCATGTGATGTTATCGTCTATCTGGATAGTATTTCGTCAGTTTTGAGACAGGTGCTAAAGAATAATCATTTGGATAACGATCAGAGTAGATATTCATCATTGACAACGAGGAAATACGACTTTATGTTGTTGCCAAGATTTTGAAGATTGTCAAAATTGATTACACGTACATCTTCAAAAGTTTGGAACTTATCTGAGAAACATATTTACTACAGGAAATAACGAAATTCTGTTGTATATTGTTGACTATATAAGTGAATTGAATACTTTTTAAAAAATGTCGAAATTCGGTGCGCCTGCCAAACTGTAGAAGATTGTCAAAATTGCGAACATTTCTTCAAAATTTGAGAAAGTGATTTGAGGAAGATAATCGCCGCAGAAAATAAGGAAATTCGATTTTATCGTTGACGAATAGGAGAAGATCGTGTATATACAGTGTAAACGTGAAGTTCTTCAAAATTTTTGAGACCTTATGTTGCTGCCAAGATTGTAAAAAATTGCGTGCACATCTTCAAATTTTGGAAATGATCTGAGAAGCATTTTCATCGCAGAAAATGTATTTTTTATATTGTTAAACAAACTGTAAAAGATCGCTTAAAGTGAGAAGGTGTCTATCTTGAAAAGTGTTGACATTGTGCGCCAGTAGACGCTCTCGGCGGGTACCTCGGGTAGTGACGCGTCATCAGTAGGTACGTACCCGCCAGCGCGTGATGACGTAAACCACCCCCGGCCAAGATGGCGAGCTACTTCCGGTGGATGAAGGGGTCCAAGAAGGAGAACGCCTTGTACGGGAAGCCCAGGAGTAGATCTCTGGATGCTAAGAGTCTGGAGGCGTCGGGAATTAAGATTCTCTTGCAAAACGTAGGTACATATACAAGTGTAACTTTCAGGAGAAGAGGTTGCATAACTAATTAAAACAATCGCAAGTTACTATTCGTATAAGGGATGTGTGTTTATGTAAACATTGTCTGAATTGTAGCTAATAATAACAATTACACCTTCGGGAGTGTTTCCCGACTATAACCAAATCGAGAAATTGTCGAAAAAGTTAAACATCTTGCTAGTATCAGTACGATTTAATTTGTTTACATATTATACAAATAGTAGTGATTACATTATTTGGAGTGTTTGACCTGCGTTCTATGTAGAGGACAACCACATGTAGAGCAAATGTAGGTTGTGTACAGAGGTCAAAGTTGTAGCGTTCTATAATTGAGATTTGAATAAAACACGGTAATTTAGCTTGGGTTCGATATAGACTACCCCCCCCCCCCCACCCGTATTTACCTGGTGATGTGAATTAAACGGGATTTAAGTGGCTATACAATTAAATTTCATTATGTACATACGCAACCTTAAATTGTCGTTTTAAAACAAATGCTATATTATCATGAAGCGTTAGATGTATGCAATTTGTTAAAGTTATCTGCTTAGTGCGCTTCAAGAAAAGGGTAGTGGTGTTGGTATTAAATTACTTTGGTACAGTTAGGTCTACATATACGTATACAAACTGTTTTCCATGCCATCGAGCCAGTTAATCGTGGCTGGAGAGAGTCCAGCGGTTACGCCCTTGTCATTAACCAATCCCAGCATAGGTAGAGATACGTTTTTTTTAAAAGCGTCATTGGTTTTTGGTGCTAAATCTGTAAACGTATATTTTGCAAAACGCTACAAAATGCTAATTTTACTAAAACAATTTTTTAAACCTATTGACAACGAGTTTAGCAATGTATTCTAACGTTCTGTATGAATATTGAATTGAAATGATCTTATTGTTCATCATTTACCGTTAGAAGTGCAACAAACCCCCCACATTGAGGGTTTTGGTGGAAATGAAAAACAAAATGCAACTAAATACTAAATATAGGCTGCTCGAGTCCCCCTTGGAGTGTAAATTGCTCGCGCGGCAATGTAACGTGCTTCGAAATAGGTAATTCGCGTATTGTAGATAAACGAGTGCCCATATTAAAATTTAAATAGGTAAAAACCTGATAAGAGTCGACCCACTCGGCCATATAACTGATTTTCAGTGGGGGACATAAATTTAAAGCAGACCAAACCAACCCTGTTGGCGCCGATACCATCGATGAGCGAATGACCAACTAGAGACCATCGCAGTATTTTAATTAATAAAGAAAACTCGGGCCAAACACGGGAAAACAACTTACTTTATGTTCGTTGGATGGATCTGCTGTTGATCGCTCATAAACTGGAATTTAAAGCAGGATCTTTTGCTTTGGAAGTGACGAAAGTGTAAAACGTAACTTACTTTTCACATGATAGTTCACACTATGCAACATAGATTTTACAGCTTAATTTGGAACGGTATATTTATCTTCTTTCATGACCGTTTTTGAGTTTATGTAAGCGTTTTAAAACAACTTGTGTATGTTTCGTTGGATGAAATTCTATTTTGCTATTCTTGACACATTTATCATATCATGTAAATAAAGTTTACATTTCTTTGTTTCGGGGTAGAATGTTGAACCCATTCTCTGCCACCGACTTGGCACGACTAGAAACCATCAATCATCATTTACTGACATTACACATTGATAAAGTATATTAAAAAACAAATCAAAGAAACCACCTTCAAACAAAATAAAGCAATCACTAAACCGTGCAATAGTTCTCGCACGTCAAGCTGGCAACGATGCATAGGGACTCGCACAGGCCTATCCACATTACAATGCTTACTTTTATATTTTCGCGGGCTCGGACATGTGTAAACAAATTGTTATCATCTTTCTGCTTTAAGCGGCCGGCAGAGAAATCAAAATCATTATTATAAATGTAGCCTATAATATTTATGTATATTTATATGTGAAAGTTCTTGTGACGAGGTATCCTATAAACTCGATGGGCCTTCGTAGCATAAACCGTATAGAATTTATTATTTCAATGTAAGTTTATTAGTAACACTAAGCCAAAAAAATCCTCATAGGTCGATTTAGAAAAGAATTAATGCATTAGCTTACACGAATACCATACCAACCCTTCTTCTTAACACAAATCAACCATTTTCTGCACAAACTAGGGTGTAACACACGATTAAAGAAGGCTTGTGTAACCTACAAACTAGTAAATGCTATACAAATGATAATTTGATTTATTTTTTTTCTAAATAGTAAACAAGATGGTTATTTCTAAAAATCCTCGTTAAACGAATCTAGTTCTACTTTTAGGCAACAGGTCGGCCACCTTTACTGTGCCAACAAGTAGAAAAATCCTAATGAACAACAAAACAAGACTTAATTACGCTAATAAGATAGGCTTAGCGTGATAAGACAGCACTGGCAAACAGTGATGACGCGAATGGAGATGGTATTTACCGTTGGTGTTATTAGGTTCCTGTTATTTGTTTACTCGTGTGCTGTACGTGCAATTTACATGTAGAGCCGAGATCCAACATTGCAACAGAGCACTCGCAAACAGAGGTGCCTACCTTCACCCTTATGTCACCTTCATGTGTATTTCATATGTTAATTGGTGTTCCCGACTAGAATTGGGCACAAAACATTCGTCGCGGAAAAACGTCTGATTGACAAACTAATAGAGTCAGAAGACTTAAAGTATAAACACTGAATTGTAAAGGAAAGCTACATCTGCTATTCAATTTTCAGTACTTTTAAATGCGTTTGTATGCGGATTTTTACAAAATAATCGTTTGTCAATACTTTGAATATGTTTGGTTGTATTTTGTTTAAGAAAACAAATTGTTTATAGATCAACTTCTAAAGAGTCATACTATAGCTTAGATCTAAGCTTAATAAATAACCCTGTGTAAAGTATATCGCACTATCTGTAATCGTTCATCTGTCAGATCTTTTTTTCGGAGTATGTTTCAAGACAAATAACATCTATAGCTTTTCTGTCCATCCGTATGTGTTTTTTTCAATACCCGCTGTAGGGCTTGTGACCCTCTTCAGGTGACTACAACAGCTATAGGTTATTAGGGTTTTAGGGTAGGTAGGAAGAGAATGTCCGAGGGCTGTTTAAGAGAAATCAATTCTTAGCATTCGCATACACAACTGAAGAAAACCTTTGAAAAAACTTCAGTCAGGATTGCCGGTCTCGACGGGATTCAATTCGATGAGCTAATACATCTTACGTGAACAAGAAAGTAGGTGTTAGAAATTGCGCATTTTAACGAAACGAACACAGCAAAAACACGAACTAAGATTCAGCATAAATCAATCGTGTATTTGTTTGATAAATTTGCACAATCACCGTAAGATCTTCGCGGTTCAGATACATGTCGTTGACTTCATCTCTGGGTTGTTGACAAATTGCATAATTTTCTTACTCACATCTAATAATAAATAATAATGCACTAAATGTAAAATTCCATCTCATCTCATAAGAAACAATTGTTACAATTGCAATGTATCTGACTCTGCATGATAGATATTCAAAAGTATTAACCACAAGCATATTATCAAAGGTTTTTATAGGTATTGTCGTTTCTATTTGAAGCCGGATCAGAGTTAAATATGATAGCATCTATATTTTTAATTTTACTTCCATTGATTTTTTAACATTGTTATTGTGGCATTGTTTTAAATTTGATTACGAAACTTGATTGAGCTGTGCTTTTTATTTCACAATAAATGTTTTAAATTAAAATTAATTTGTGTTTTTTTTCAAATTTTGTCAACTAATTTAAACCTTCAATGTTAGCCTTACTTATTCAAGTCAATGTCTTCTTGTGTTTTCAAATTTGAGGATCAATTAATCGTTTTATTTTTTTTATCATAATATTTTATTGGATGGCAACTTTTCCTCCCGTGTGAGTGGGTTCTCCTGTGGTAGGCAGCTTAGCGCTCTGGTCTGTCCTGTCCAGTGGTTCTAGACTCTAGTCAACATGATCGAGTAATCGTCACCAGGATGCGTCTTCTTGCGTCACAACACTTGTACAGTCGTGATCACAGGATGTATATACACCAGCTAGTACAGAAGTGTGCATGGAAATATCGTACACATATCTATATGCTGTGTTTTTAGCATTATTTTAATTCTGTATTTGTACATGATTCTTTATTCCCAATCTATGGTTTCATTATATTTGTCTTTTATATTTATATTTTATGTCAACAATTATATTCGTTATCTTTTGGATGAGATTAGCCTATACGTTCAATTTATCAGGAATATTTCTGATCTAATGATGTTACTATTATCATTTGTTAAAAGTCTCGTTATAAACTTATATTTTTTATTTCGAAAATTATATCTGTGTACCCTCGCAAAATCGCAAATAATGTGTATAATCATGGTATAAATCATATACGACGTTAAACAACAAAAATCAATCGATATACGCAAAGAACAGACAGTTCTAAAATAGTTTAATCTTTCGTCAGTCGTCTGCGATGGCTCATACGATTGGGGCGCAGATTCGAAGCGTATGTCGCGGGTTCGAATCCCACTTAAAGCATATTTTTGTTGTAATTTTCAGTCCTCCTTATCTATCACCACTTATCTTCTCTAATAGCAATATTACAATAATAGAGACGTTAAAAGCAACACAAAACCATCAAAGATTGTTCGAAACACTGGTATTAAAGGCATATTTTAAATTCTTACTAATTTTACGAGACACGCACTTGGTGTACCGGTGTAATGGAATATCTTTACCCCCGGCGGGACAATTAATACTGTACGAGTTCGCTCGAGGCTCCTACCCTAACCTAACCCCCTAACCTAACCGGTTTCCCCGCAAAGTGCGAATATACCATCACACCGGTACCCGAACATCTCCCAACTTCTCATGTTGTGACTGTTTTTTTTTATTCTTTTATTGGGTTTCTATAAAGCATTACAGTTTAAAATACTTAAATTTATAGTTTACATGTAAATGCTTGATGCCCATCGTACGCTTATTCCCGACTTTACCTCATTGTTCCTTCCACCAATTCTTTGTCCTGCCCATCCAGCAAGTCTAGGCTCGTTTGCGCTAGGCCTACTTATAAATCATCCTTTGTTCATGGCCGTGTTTGTCTCTGACTCGACTCTTATCAAGGATAACCTTAATGAGAACGCAATCACAAATTACTAGGAAGAAAACAATCTATATTTGTTTTTTGACGTGAATTAGGCATACATCGGAAGGTCCCGTTCAAACATTGGCGTAGATGAGTCACCGCCTTCTTTATGATACAGGTCTAGGAGCCATGCACTGGCGACCTTGGCTCCTACAACCTCCGGCATATCGTTTGAAACCGTATCAATATTTGAGGAATTATTTATTTTGCGAGTAATTTCGGTTCAACGTATATACTTTCCTAATGTTTCAGTACGAATGTCACGTGACATCATCTGAGAGTGTGGTATGCACATTCACATTCATTAAAACACGAAATATCCCACAATTATTTTGGTCTGTGAAAACATTAGGCCTAAGTGTGAAAATTTAAAAAATAATCCTCATAGCTTTCTCCCCTATCCTTTACCAGCAATATTTCAAATTCCCATTGATTCATTCGAATTGTCATCGTTATGACATTATGAAATGTTTTAAGATAAAACATGTCTTCTTGTCGAATTTTCACTCATCGTAACATTCGTCGATTGTACCTTTTATTTGTTTTTGAATTTTTGGAATTAAAATGGGTTTGTAATTTTTGTAATTTTTCAACATCGACGTATTGTTTTTTGTCATGGTGACTAGACCTATAATTTAGTCGGTTTTGGAGTAAAATAAAATAATATATATGATAATATTACTCACACGTCTTGTTGTATAAACAACTATCGAAACATGTAACAAGCACGGGTATGGGAGTTTCCAACACAGGGAGCGCGAACTACTTTGGTGGAGGTGCCGGGTCAAGAGAATTACCAGAGGGGCGCTGAGCTTGGCCCAACTCAAATGCGCGCACTCAGGAGTTGACGATTGCAGCTGAACGGTTGGATATATCACTACCAAATTTTGCATAATGTTAATAGAGTTTCCTTTATATTGATATCCAAAGTCACACTTGGTTGCAAAATAAGAGCCATAAAAATCCATTGCGAGACTTAGTCCAAAAAGAGAGGGAAAAAAATGGAAAATCGAAAACGCGGATTGCAATTCAGGTATTCCCACCAAAACCGTTTATCATACGATAAAACCAAATTTACCTGCGCGTTCACATTTATTTACGTTGATATCCAGTATGAAAAATTGAGTGAAAAAATCTGTTCGCTTGAAATACGGAGTTCACCAAAATTTAGTAAACTACGGAGATTTCACGTTTTTAAAAAAAATTCAAAACCGACGAATTAATTTAGAACTCATAGATTGATCCTTTATTAACGTTGTTGTGAAACATGATATATGATTGTTGTCCTCCTTTGTAAATCAGTTTTTATAACTGAATAGGATAGACGTTAAATAAATAAATTAATTAATAAAAAAAAAAAAATAAAGGATACCGATGCTGTGAACCGTTAACCCGAAAAAACTGAAAGCTGAGCGCCTAAACTCGTCTCCGCCTCATGGCTACCCAAAACATTATGTAATAACCTTGTTAAAAGACAATGTCACTAACAAAAATATTCGTAAAACGTCGGAGACCATGTTCCGTTTTTATCGTGGGACGTGGCACACGCATAAAAACTTTGGTTATGCCAATCAAACTCATCGACAGAAACAAATCTTGTATTTTCTAGAAAAAGATGTCGCCAACATTGATTTTATACCACATCTGCACGTTCATAACTCGTTCTGACCAGATAGACATACATGCACCAGGCAGACAGACATAAATCACGCCCATAAACATCTATTTCCAGAATATAATATCTGCCAATATCAGTTCAAATGCCAGACGGCGATAAAACGAAATGTAAACGATTCCATGACATAAACGAGGACATGTATGAGAAAGAATTCGTGGTTCGTCTCGTTTTTCATCAGACTGTACGCTTTAAGCTGCTCGTTATCGGTGTAAGAAAAAGATTTAGGACAATACACCCATATGTAGATGATATAGTCAGTAATATGCGTGATCATTCTATAGAAATAATGAAATATTTGGCATTTTACTTGCATATTTTTATTGTTAGTGTTTGAACCAATTTATCAATGAACCATATTTCTATTTTATTTAATGTCTATCCAGTTCTGCTATGAAAACGTTTTACTCTATTAATTTCTCTAGTCTTCCTATACCTCTTTTTCTCCCATCCCAACAGATTCATCTCCCGCCCGAGCTTTCTGCGGCTTACCTATATATTCTTCCAATCCCGGCCCTTTCATTAATTCTTTCAATTCTCATGGTTTCACCTATATTTACCAAATATTTTGTAGAACAACTTAAACTATTTTATTTTTTTAAAGTTATTGTGATTTCATTTCTATAGGTTTGTTCGTTTGTCCACCACTTTTCACAACTGTTGTAAACTTTGTTTCTTTTCTTTGTAATTACCACTATTTTACCTTATAATAAAATACTCTACGTTTGTAAATTTTGTTATTCTACATGAAACCTTAATCAGTATAGCTACATAAACTGTCTTTCTATCTGTTGTTTTCTCTTCCTCATGACCGTTTTCACCAAATAATAATCTCCAGTTATATTTAGTTGTTGCTGTCAGTTGAGATGTTCCACCTGCTTCATCTGGACTTGAAATCCTGGCTATACCATGGACCATTTCTTATTTGTATGTTCAGTTTATAATCAACTGGAAATTGGAACCGGCCCCCCCTCAGCAATCATAAACAAACCCCCTATAGTTCACCCTCTTTTGATTGTCATTCGCCATTATTCTTCTCTTCACACTGCCCCATGTTTGTATGCACGTGACGTCATAAACATTGTTGGCTGACATATTGCCGTACATAAAGGTATTGTTGAAGATGTTGACCATGTTCTTCTTCTTCTTGTTACAGAGAGCGGCCGCCCACCACCAGCAACAAGTAGCGGCACAAAGTGAGTACTGCACTATATCTTACATTCTAACTTCTTTGCAATAGTAAGGTAGCGAGAATCGTTTTGAGTAAGAGACGTCCGTATCAAAACGAGAGGGTGGCGTTTGTGTGTACGTGTTTTTCCTTGTGGATGACAACGACGCGTTTGATGAGGTTTTATCTCTTATGGAGCTAAATAGTTGGATGAGCGTAGCGAGCGTAGCGAGCGAAGCGAAGATTCCATTTCACTACACTGGAGAAAAAATCCGGAATGTTTTTTTTTTTTTTTTTTTTTTTTTTTCTGTATTTTTGTCTGTCTGTTAACACGATTCCGGCTAAACGGATACTCCGATTGCGATGAAATTTTATGGAGGCCTTCGAAATCTCTGAAGTAAGAACTGCCACGTTTTGAGCGCAATCGAAAAATTATTTCTCATGAAATCGCAATTTACGATTTTTTCGATTTTAAAAATTTCTTCGACTTATAACACCTACATGCTTCATCCGATTGTAATGATTTTTTCACAGAACCTTAATTTTATGAAATAATATATTCGTGTAAAATTTGTGCGCAATCGAATAATTATTTCTTATGAAAATTTCAATTTTACGATTTTTTCCTGTTTTAAAATTACGATTAATTAAAAAAATAAAAAATTAATGTTAATTTTTATTTAATTTAATTTAATTTAAAAAAAAATTCAACTTAGTTATGATTTTTTCACAGAACAACAGAAAATCCGCATAACACATGGCAGCTCAATGCACCAATTACGCTCATCCAACAACGCGGCGGGACTTAAGCGTTTTCCTAGTAAATATATCATGTGGTTATTATTTATAAATGGGTGTTTATCAAAGACACCCTAATGAAGTAACGCGCATCGCGTCCTCGACGCTTGACCAAGTGGATGAATAACAAACGGTATTTACGGAAAGGTTTACGTTATATTGTTTCTCGATTGGTTTTATTTTATTTTTGTTGCTTAACGTCTCTGTTAATGCAATGCTGCTATTCGAGACGACGATGAGGGTGAAGGACATTAATTACAAAACACCTATGCCTTATTCGGAACTCGAACCCGCGTTACCATAGATACGTTTCGGACCAGCGTTGTAATCGTATGATCCACCGTGGACGGCTTGTTTCTCAGGTGTAGAGGGAAAATCTTTCACTCGGAAGTTGTGATGCACTTATAATATAATATAAGTACTATCAAAAAAATTTTTTGTTACACCTTTGCGAGCTTCTGGTATAAATGGGCTCAAAACCCCCCTAGCCCCCCCCCCCCTCTTTAAGCGCAATATTTTCTACAAGTAAATATCTAACAAAATCTCTAGCGATGTATTCTATATATTCTCAATATTACTGTTTTCGAGTTCTGACTACGTTCTACCTTCATACGTCTTGTATTTTTTTTCTAATATATTTACTTCTCGGCAAGCTGTAACAATTTCGTAATTCTCGTGCATGTGTCTTGATTTACATCTCCCTAATAAGTGCGCAAAGTGTATGATACATTCTGTTTACGTGGATCTATAATAAGTTGCTCCATGGCTGATTGTATCAGCACAGGGCGAGAACCGGTTTGATGTAGAACTCTATGCTTATTATCTCGCTGGAGGTGACATGTCTTTGTTGACTCGTGTCAGCACATTGACTGACGGCCTTGTGCCATGAATCATGAATTATTCCAATCCATCACTCACTATCTAACAGATTTTATGAATAATTCATTTTTAATCAGGCAATTGTGATGTGAAATCGACAAAGAAATTAATTATATTTTGTCACATGTGTTTAGTACAACTATAAAGCAAATAGAGTAAGTTGTTGGTTTGGAAGGCTGCCCCGTGCCTTAGTGTGATCTTGGTTTGAACCGGATCGCAAGGTGTGCGACCATGCTTGGCAGAACCAGCCACAGGAGACTAAAATCTAGTTTGGCATACTGCAGAAAAAAGCATCTTGTTTTGCATATTACTACTACTAACTACTACTATACTACTACTACACTACTACTACTACTACTATACTGCGGTGGATGGGCCACAAACGCCTGCTTTCCAGTCTCATTCTGGAATTTTTGCCAAAAATACACACGATAAAAAGTAAATAAATAAATAAATAAAAGGAGCAATACTAAGGTTAGCTATATGTGTCAGTAGCATTGCAAGGAGAGAGGGGCCAAGATGGTGTGAAATACGTTTAATATAACACAAATTTACAACAAAATTTCAAATTTGACAACGAAGTTCATGGCAAGATTTAATTCGGCAACGAACAATAGTATAGATAAATATGACGATTCACCTGCGAATGTCACTACGGGTAAACTAATGCGCACAGTACCCTCCAACGGGCATTCCTACAGCTAAAGTATAGGAATAACGCTATGTTTATTTGTATTTTACCGTGTTAGTACATGCATATTTGTTGGCACTTGATTTGTTTTAATAGCTCTAATTTAATTTTAAACTTATTACTACCACATATTTTACTCGTGCTCTTCCGCAATTACTGCTACAAATGTTCGCTCGTATTATTATATCTCGAGCCTAATTGACCCATCAGCGTAGTTTCATACGATGGTCAGCCTGTCACATGTCAGCCTGTCAAACCGGGTCGTTCACTGCTGTCAATGTCATCTGACACTGGGCGCGTGCGAGGTCCAACTGTGGACAACACTAGATTCTCATCGTGGTGTTTAAATCTGTTATCGCACATTGGTGACGAAGGTTATGTTACGAACAGGGAGAGATTTAGAGTTTCTACTTGTGTGGCGTGTTTTGTATTAAAATAAAACGTGGGTGAAATAATATTTTTATATGACCATTTCGATGGTTGAATTCGCGTTTTTAACCCTTTATAGTGCAGTGGTTTCCATATTCACCATCACCTTTCAAAATATAGGCCCACACAATTAAATCTGCCAGTTTTTCATACTGATACTACCATACCGGGATGTCCCGGATATTTTATTTGCCTGTAATAGATTGAATTTGAACATGCAAAAAATTGAGAAAAAATCTAATTTAAAATAGACTATTTTTTTTCTTTGATACCAATTTGGAATTCAAAATCAGCATTTTTTTCTAAAAGATAAGGGTAAAAAATCTTTCAAAAAAATCCACGAATTTCAAATTGGTATTAAAAAAAATTTTGGGTCCCAACATTATGCCCTATAAAGGGTTTTAATACAGATTTTAAAAATGTTGTATTTTTTTTAAACGCTTAAAGAGCATCCATCACACTTGAAAACTTTCGAATTTTCGAGCCACACTTCGCCTGACGCGTACGACTATTTCCCCATGCGGATTCAAACACAATTCAATTACAAATTACATCCTTTCCCGATCTTTGCTACTTATTTACCCATTTACCGTACCGTTACTGCCTAATTCTGTCTGTTTTGGGGAATGGTCGTGGGGCTCGAAGCCTAATACTAAAAATCTTACCTACCGCACTGGCCACTACAGTATTTCACGGGCGCTGCTAATATGATTTGTTTCGTGATTCGTATGCTGTGTGTGATGCTACGTCTTTGACTCGTCTCTCCACCAGCAATCATTACTGAAGACTAAACCAAGTAAATACATCGTCGGTCTTCTTCTCACAAAGAATGTTCGGCACGATTATTCTCATTCATTATTGAGATGATTATTTTGATTATTCATTATTGATATTATGTATATCGATTCATTCACCGACCCAATTGTCCTCTAAAACTAGCTCACAAAGAAGGACAGGCGATTATCATATTATTATCATATTTATTTTCACGTATGAAATCCATTGATAGAAAGTAAGAGAGAACATTTACAAGGAAACAAGAAGTTCAAACTTTCCAGGAAGAAGAAAGCGATACTCATTTTAAAGATAATTCCATTCGATATTGTGAAAACCGAAGAAGTTAGTGTTGTATTGTTGGAAATTATATTTTTAGACCGAGCACATTTCCGTTGCAAAATCCGATATATTTCTAATATTGAGGTAATCTTGCATGATAGCGTACCACTCACTCACTACCTTTTTAATACAAATTAAGAGAGTATTAGGACATGCGTTTTAGGCAAATTGGCCGACTTTGTGTGTATGTGTTTGAAATTTTGAACATGTCACGAATGTGGAAATAGGGCTCTGCTGTAACACATTTCTAAAATTTGTTTTTAAATAATTTATAAAAAATAAATTAGTTTTCACGAATTTTGATTTTGTTAAAAAGTCCAAAATTGACGATATTCGTTATTTTTTCCTGTCTGACGACGACAAATTTTGAAAATCTATGGCTAAAGGGCTGTCCATGTTTGCTTTATTGACAACTTTGCAAAGTCGGGTGCTTCCTGGCCAAGCGAATAGCTATGTACCAACTGCCAAATGTGTCCTATGAATCTAGCCACCGACAATCCTAACTGAAGGACTTTTCCAATGTTTTCGTATAAGTCATTGATTCATACTTCATACTTCATATCTTCCTAGTTATTCATTCGAATACCTGATGAGGATGATATCAGGTGAACTGATGTGTACCCTATACTTGCATCCACTATGCGCAAGAAGACCTTCATAGAGCTGCTGATGCTCCAGCATAACACAATGTAGCATATGCGGTGTGAGGCTCTAAGCTCTACGCTGTAGCCTATCTCCCTACCCTAGAAACTAGGCCGAGCCTCTAAACTGATAAATTGGTAATTACAAATGAAACAATGGGTGAGGATCACTCGGCGCAAGGACAACAAACATCAGCCCGGCAAACTCAGGTTAGAAGAAGTATAAGATCTGCTTGACATCATCTGCACATCGTTGTCAGTCGTCGTTATCAATCATGAAGGCAATACAGAAGAATACATCTTATATTTCCCTGATTGCTGTTTCTGATTTTTGCCAATCATATTATTATTTTTATTATACTTTTGATCATTGAAATATTTTTGTCTTATGAAATTGCTTTTTTTTGCTGCCATGGGCAAGTCAATACTAGACCGGTAGTATAGTACTTTTTGCACCACCACCTTAACAAATCAAGATTTGAACAATCGATATTTCTTGCTTTGCGTCAAAAAATCTTATAAATATATCTTATCTCTCTTATGGTACACAAAAATAATATGTAAGTTTTTTCATTTTCGCCATTTTGTTTACAATTTTCATATTCGTAATTGCCGATTAGCCAGGCCTGACGTTACTTCTTCATACTCTGATGTTTGTGTACAAAGTCCCTCCATTTCTTCCCATTTTCTCAGTTCTCCCTCCAACGAAGATGCAACCTTTCATATTGCTTACAAATTTAAATTAAGAGTTCATTATTGTATCGATACATGTGAAATAAAACAGAACAGAACACAGATTCATTGTGAACAAAAAAATATAGCTTACTGCGCAAGGCGCGTCTTCACTTGCGATTTCAATACGAGCGTAAAATTTAAAATCCATGGTGAGGCTGCCCCGTTGCAAGTTCCCGCTCAATACCCACGTAGTTTCGTCGACCACCAACAGGTGGCGACGTCGCGCGCCACAGTAGCGCTCGTCTCGTGGCTTCTGGAAGCTTCATTGAAGGCAGTGCCTCCTCTTGTAGGCGTGCACTACAAACTGCACGTAAACACAACACAGTTTTCGTGTGTTCTGTGTTGTGAGGCCGAATCTCGTGGTAATGTGAACTCTTAGCTCGCGCAGACATGTGACTGTGATTGTGGCACGACTACGAGTGAATTACCGGTCTTTTATCTCGAAAAGTGCGGTGAAGCTAATTGTTGTGTTTAGTGTTGTGCTCCGAAGTTGCGTGTGTTGGTGTTGTGAAGTGAAAAAGTGAATTATTTTACTATTTTTTCTCACGTAAGGTATTTTGTGGCGTGGTAGCCTAGCTGCTATGCTTGGTCTACAATGGGATTTTTCCTTTTAAAAAGGCCCTTTTTTCCTTTCCCCGTATTTAGGGAAAACAATTTCTGTTTAAATTTTTTCTTAAACTTACGTTTTTTGGTCTCCCCTCCATTTTCTAGCTTAAAAACTTTATCATATTCAAAAAGGGGGCTCGGCCCATCTGTCCCAAATTTTAAAACCATCGGCGAGGTTTGGGATTGGGGAAAAACCCCCTATTCTCCCGGGTACAAAATTTTTTTTTTTTTGGGCCTATTTATTATTCTTTGATGTGCATTCATCGTTTTTTTTTTACCAAACCCCTTTGGTTAAACTTTTTTTTTGTTTTTTTTATATTCCGTGGGGCGGGGCCGGGGCTTTTTAATTTGTTTACTACAATGCGTATCCTACATTTTTTGCCAATTTTTTTCCCTATTTTTCCCGGGGGAAAATGTCACTTTTTTTTTGGTCCAATGCATGGTGTGGGGTTGGTCGGGTGCAAAGGGCCGCCCAGGGAAAACCCTTGGATGGGGAAAGGGAAAAGTTTTTGGGCCCCCATAAACTATTCATTTGTAGCCCGGGGTGGGGGCGACACAAGTTGGTTCCGCTAAGTGGAGCCCATAAAAATTTTCCCTTAGTTTCTAGCTAGAAGGATCGGTAGCCAAAAGAGTTTCATCAATATATTTCTTTGTTTCTTTTTTTTTTTTTTTTTTGAAAAGAAAACAAACTACCAAAGCGGGAATCGAACCTAAAAATTCTGACTGTGAAAAACAATTAACCACATTTTCCTAATGGCCCCGCTCAAAAAATCCAAACAGAAAAAAACATAATTATGTTTCAGGGGGGGGGGGGTGGGGGGGGGGGGGGGGGGGGGGGGGGGGGGGGGGGGGGGGGGGGGGGGGGGAAAAGGTTTGCCCACTACTACCCCCCGTGGGCCTTTATTGTCAAAGTCGCACTCAACTAACAATAACTTTGGCCTACGGGCCCCCTTTTTTTTACTTTTTGAAGAACCCCCGGTTTTTATTAATCGCGACCCAATTGTTCTTTATTTTCAATTGCCACGACCCCCCGACGACATTAAAATTTAAAAAATCTTTCGACCCAAGGGGAAATTAATTTTTTTTAAAAAACCAACCCCAAATTTTATGAAAGTAGCCTAGTACGTGGGGTTGAGGTTTGGGGCTTCCGTTAGAACCCCTGACAATCGACTAATAAAGTCCCAAGCCTTGATGAGGTTTAAACCCTCACAAATATTTCAACTTAAAAGTTTTTTTTTTTTTTTTTTTTTTAAAATATATATTAAAAAATTAAATTTAAAATTTAAAAAAATTATAGGGCCTATATTAAAAATATATTAATTAAAAAACTTGTTTGAAAAATGACAATTAATAATCCTACAAAACTAATTTGTCCATTTACTATTAATTAGCAGCTACAGCACACAGGTCTACGGTGAGCTTTTGCAATTCGTGATGCTAGTCTGAATGTACCTATGGTATATTATATTGCATGATGTTGGTAGCAAAGGTGAAAGGTGAATTTGAATAGCCAAATTAGGCATCTTAGGGTATCATCCTAGGGTTTCATAGGGTCGGGGGGGGGGGGGCCCCGACCCACGTCCCGATTTTTTTTAGAATTTACATCTGCGGTACCTACCTCGGTTTATACAGCGGACCAGAAACTTGCGGCTGGTTATATGCATAATATATGATCTTGTACTTTTTATAGGCTAGTATTCGTCGAGGTCATCCGTGTGTTTTTTAATAGAAAGTCCTTCAAATTTGATGATATGGCTAACCAAAATATAGGTGTTAGAGCAAGCTCACTTATCAAAGGACTAAAAAGTAATTTGCTGCAAAATTACCCACGATTCCTTGCAAACAATAATGTTACTCTCAAGTCTCAAGACTCCCAAAGGGTTTGATGTATTCTGGGCTAGGCCTATATAAAGTTTGCATTTCTATCTACCGTACTTACGGTAGTTGTTAATTAAGTAATGAACAGGTAATGCAAATGCATTTCCAGTAGTCAGTTAAATCAGATCCCTCGTCGTAAAGAAATTCTCTCTTCGTTATAAACTTGGCAGGTGGCAAGGTTTGGTTTGGTTCGCCTGGGCCCGCATCCATCCGCCCATATGTTATGTTACTATATGTTACTATACCTTGGTACTAGATCTAGAAACACCCTGACTATACCTCGATTATCTGTAACTTGTTTCTTGGGCTTTGTTAAAAAGTCATCCTTCACAGTGAAAAGTCGAGCAGAGGATTGACATTATTTTATGGCGTATATTGTATTATAAACGCCGGGTGTTAAAAACGATTTGGTATGGAGGTTTTTATGTTGCATCAAAACGGCAAAAATAATTTTCACAGTGTAGGGGCAGGGCGCCCTACCTTCACGTAAATTCTTATTTTTTAAACTACGGTATTTTATTATTTGTCCTCCACGTAGGCTATATTGTTATTTTTAAACACTTCATTTTATTTATTCATTTTAATTCTTAACGATAAAATTTATCGTTATTATTATTTAATAATCAAATAAAGTGGTTAAAAATTCTTAAAAAATTACTTAGGCCTAGGCCTATATATTTATTTGTTTAGGTCTAGGCCTACTTATTTGTTTATTTTTGTATTTAATCATTTATAAATGTATACTTTTTTTACATTTTTTAAATAAATAAAATGAAGTGGTTTGATAGGTAAGTGCGCTTCAGTTCTAATTTGACGTATGCACTCACCAACTAGTACTTGTCGCAGGCTTGTGCCAAGGGCCAACAGTGCCTGTGCTCAGAATATAGTGTATCATGATTGAAGAAGGCCTTATTACAATATGTCGCGTCACTTTCCTGGCCAGCGCCAGCCTTGATATGATAGTACAACAAACCACTACACTACGCGTTGAAGCGGATGCATGTCACCGTTTTCCATGTCCTTGCACCTGTCCCGTGTTGTTGTGTGATAATATATAATAGTAGTTGTTTTAGCTTGTCCAGTACGAGATACACCGACCCATTATCTAATGACATATTGAAGTAGATTGCTACCTTTGCCGTCGTTGTCAAGTTTCATGTTTGACTGAGTGGTTCACGATAGATTGATCAATCCAGTTCCAGTGAGTAATGTTGTTAGAAATATAGGCCTATAGGCACTAACTGCGTTTTTGTTGGTGTTTGTACTTCGTTCCTAATATTTTATATGTGTTTATTTGTCCATGGAACTCTTTGCGACATGACAATGTAACCTTATCGCACTTGTGCGTAAAAAAAGAGAAAGAAGAAAGATTAAATAATGCCCTCGCTAAAATCTGTTTTACACTTCCAAGAAGTTTTACATGGGTTTTAAAAAGTGTAGGATTTTGATGTTATGCCATGGTGCCAACATGGGTGGCTACTCTAAGGCCAGCGGTAGTAAATCAAGGTTACGGGTGCACCATTGTTGCTGAGAACTGATTTATATTGGCAATATCATGCAAGACAACAATTGAACTGGTATCAACAAAAGCTATGAGCTGGCTAAGAATACGGTCATTTTAGAAACAATCAACAATATGCCAGCTCACAAAATTACCAAAGTGTAAATATTTTTAGACCAGTTATAATCGTTAAAAATTCTCTTTCCATGATATCCTAACAGTCAGTCAAAGAGGAATTTGCGTAAAGTTCTCCGTCCTCCTCTACACCTACGGTAAATCTCACACCTCACAGGACAATAAACCCTCCCAAGTGTCGGGTCACCTGAAGGTCACACCGCGGCGCAGATGTTGTTTGTGTGGCCCATGGCAGCGTGCTATTGCCCGAGAGAGGAAGTCCCAGTGTTACATCGTGACCCGAGCGCAGATTCTTCTAAGCTTTCTCTTGTAATTGTTGCATGCAAGCGTTCACAGAAGTAGGTCTCACTCGCGTGAAATTTGCAAATAGCATCACTTAAATTTAAAGATTGATGATTGGTCGTCACGTCATATGTTTTTACTTATTTTGTTTGACTGGTTTAGATGATGATTGTGTAACAATGATGTGAAAGTAAACTATTAGCCTAAATTAAAATATAGTTGAAGCTTTTCGAACTCGGTTAAATAGAAAAAATGTAATTACTACTTATGTGATTGAAAAATAACTAGCTAGCTACAGTCAATTACCTACATGGACATTGTATTGTGCCATAGTTTGGATGGCTTTGGCAGTCGTCGCGTTCTACAGTGACAAGAATATCGTGCATTGTGCTAATCGAGACGATGATTGGTGAATGGTGATATATGCTATGAAAACAAACGATCAACTCATTATACAGGATTCGAACCCATGCCCCTTTTACTTGATTAATTCGGACGGTAACCTTACGAAATGGCGGTAATAGTCGTGATCGTATGTAAACATCCACGCTGCAAGTAGGAAAGTACCAACGTCATGATTATTATAATTATAACCTAGAACAAACTAGTAATTTATGTTTTTTCGTGCAAGTAGGAAATGTACTCAAGTCATGATATT